>DWPT01005241.1:0-12400 GCA_018251895.1 Agathymus mariae mariae
GATTCATTGTGTCAGTCTGGCATGGACATACACTATTAAGTCCTAACACAAATAAGAACTAAGAACAGACATTTAAATTGTCACATAAATATCTAGCCAGTATCTGGAACTTGGAATCCTTTTTGACGGGCAGGTTCTCCACCAATTCAGTGTTAATAAGGATATAATATCAGCCAAACCGCGCAGAGTGGCGACCTGATGGTGAGTAGTCACCGCCGCCCGTGGACGTCCGTATCACCAAAAGCATCAGTGACACGTTGACCGGTAAAAAGGAATCGGAGAGTCCAGTTCATTAACTGATTCTTTAATACTGCAGCCAAAACACTATTATACATTTTATGGTTGATCTCAGAAGGTCACTGTCAGTCTAGTCAGATAAAAAACTTTATCACAATGCACAAATGCGACTCCTACGTATCCAATATGGAGGTCTGTTCATTATTGCTTCGTTTCTGAGCAGAGCGTATCACAAGCAAGGAAGGTTGAATTGGAGGGAGCTTCAAGCTAAAGATGGATGGAGTCTGTTACAAGCACGATTTACACAACTTAATTAATAAGTAATTTAAATTTAATAGGTACAATAATCAGCAGATGTTCTTAACGAGAATCGAATAACAGAACATGACTAAAGTTCTAATAGCACTCAGTATCTGGTGCTTGCTGACTGAAATATATTCTACTTAGGTTTGATCAATATTAAAAGACTTGAAGGTAATACAAAATGTCACGTGTTATTAACCAATGTCATAGTGATGCAGTTAGTCTTACACTTCATCGTTCAAGTATTAAGCTTCCTTTGAAATTTTCTGATAATAATCTTCTAGATTCGTGGCATTCTTCCATGCTTCGGTTCTCACGATCTTTGTTGTCACGCACATGCCAGTTGTGGAACGAACTTCCTTCTGAGGTATACCCGGAGCGTTATGATGTGAAGTTCTTCAAAAAAGGTGTAAGGAAGCTCTCCTCCTGGGCCAGCGTTACATTCGTGACTCCTATGATGTTGCCTATGTCATGGGCGACGGTGACCACTTACCATCAAGTGACCGGTCAGGCTTTTCGTCTGATCTTCTAGCTATAAAAAAATCCAAATTGTGGATAGGTATAAACTTTAACTGTCACTGCCACATTTCTTGACCAGGGTATGGGATACAGTCTAGAGGGAGTAATAGAAACCTTGATACCCATTTTTAGGCATTTCTAAAGATTTCGATGTCTCTCAATACCGAAATAATTGTACACTAATTGAATACCTTCGTAATAAAGAAAAGGGGTACTTATATTGTGAATTGAATTAACCTCGAGGTAAGTAAAACCCTGTACAGAAATCAGATACAAGTCCAATAGCGCCGATGTAATCAGCTGATTGATAGAGGAAGTTCGCTTTAAACAATGCGGTGCTCGGACGGATCGGATTCATCTACAAGTACTATTTTATTTTATTGCTATTATATTATAAATGGACAGTGGAGGTTTCAGAGGAAGAGACAATCACGTTTGTAGCAATGCGTTGCTACTTTAAACTATGTTACAATTTATATGTATTAGAAGAAATCATTTAATTTCTTAAGGTTTATATTCGGTATACTTGTGATCGTAAAACTTGTGATCGACATAACGTATTTGGTTAATATTCGAATGATAAAGTTTTATCATGACAATGTTTCATGGCTACGATAGAATTAGACAGATGGCGTTAAGTTATATAATATTACATGGGGCACTCGGAAGTTTATGTGAAACTGTAAACTTAAGTTCTGTGGTAAATGCCAATTGTCCAATAATTTCACTGTCCAACTCATCCATTCTGAATACAGAGCTGGAGATGGGTCTCTTCTCGAGGGAGTAGTATAAAGTTCCACCACGCCGCTCTAGTATTGGTGTGTCTAGAAATTGGTAGAGATATTACTAGCCAACCCAGGTATTAGAATTTCTTATACAGCCAAAAGTTCCTTGACAAGATTTTATTTATGACTAATAATGTATTTATTGGAACTTTAAAGCAAAATTTTAATGTTGTAGGTTAAGGATATTATGCTATAGACATATATTCATAATATTCATCATTAGTCATACATATACATATCAATGTTGCCTTGAAATAATCGCTGCGCAACCGGTTATGCGTAAGTTAAAACTAACTTCATTGTCATGTTGGTTAATAGTTGTGTTAAAGAGATTCTTTCCTCGTTTCTTCTTCTCAATATTAAACCAACTTTTAAAAAGGGTGGAAGCAAAAAGTAACGTGCACGATGATGATGTATTTACCAAACAACAAAATATCTAAGTGATTAAGCGTGTTTGAATTCAAATTTGATCGAATGGCTATTATTAATAAACAACAAAACGCAAATATTCTTATCACTGAGAGTCACGGAAGTTGCATTCGGTCGACTTTTAATAGACACAGTCAGGCTATTAGCGCGTCTGATTTGTTTTATCTTTTAATATTGTAAAGAAAAATTAATTAAAGTATACTTTATGCATAAAAGGTATGTTCCGTTCTAGAGCCATACATGGAACCGACTTCACGGCGAAAGCGACGTGTAACGTCTTCGTAACTAACTGTTCAAACACACAGACCAAGCTCCTATTATTTAAGTATTCAGAAATTTTATTCTGGTGGGCGTTTGAGGTCACTCCGAGGCTTATTGACATGTCAACAGGTTGCTTGTGGGGCAATGACTACACTTCTCCACGGTTTGCTTACCGAACGATACTTACCACCTACGGGTCACTTGGAATTTTAAGAAAGTTCAATGTATTTAGCTTGGGAAAAATATGTTTTGATTAATGATTTATTTATATTTAATAAGATATACTTGCAAAGAATTTGTACTAGCACTGTGTTATGGAGTTGTTTTATCAATTTTTAATTGACTTCAAAAACAGATTCTTCAGAATTCCTAAATTTATCAACCGATTTGCAAAATTCATTTTTTATTTGAGAGGGTATACTTTTCGTTTGATCCAACTTACATTTGAAGATAAAAATTTCAAACCCTCAAGGTAAAAACTAGGAGATGAAAGTAAAAAATTTACCTTCTAATTATAGTGGGTTTTTTTTTGTAAAATAATTTCTTGTGCTGAATTTAGGTCACAACTTTTCATGAACACGAAGAATTAGCTCGCAAATAATATGAGTAAGCCAATTTAATAAAATCTGTTACGGATTAAATTTACTCTTAAATTTACAAAGTAAATTTAATTTACAAAGTAAATTTACTTTAAGTAAATTTTATTTACTTTAAGTAAATATTATTTTAAGTAAATTTAATTTACAAAGTAAATTTAATTTACAGAGCAAATTTAATTACTAACTAAATAAGTTTTTATCCATTTTTACCGGTTTTATTTTCTTTTTATTAAAACGTTGATTTCATATAAACAAATCTGTTAATTGATGTCGACTATTTATTTATCACTTTTTAGTGATAAATAAATTATCAACGACACAATTTATATTTAAATTTCCTGTATATGTATTGTATAGCTTTTCGCCGTATTGGGGCGGCCTAGAATACTCCCCCCAATCCCATGCAAGCAGAATAGGGTGTCGTAAGTGGCGACAGAAGCCAGCCTGCTTGGTGGTAGGGCTTTGCGTAAATATTATATTATCAGTATTATTATTAAGTCGTTAATATTATTACCAGTATTATTTTCTTTTCGTGAAGCCTGCCTGGTTAGCTACCACCCTACTGCTTGAGTCAGCCGCCAAATTACTAGTCGTGTTCCGGCTGGGGGCTTGAGAGTCATTACTTTCTTTCCTACCTTCTTATATAACATATATATATATACATATAATATAACATATATAATATATAGATAACGCATCAGTGATACCTTTGGTCTTGCTCATGTCCATGGGCGAAGGTGACCACTTACCATCAGGTGGCTCGTCTGCTCGTTTGTCGGGTATTACCATAAAAAAAAGTATAGATATTACTTAGGTCTGATCCATAATGATATCTATAAAGTATAAATTTTTATATCTATTTTATTTTTATATGTCTACCTTTCAAATGGCAAGTTAATTTTTCGTATTACAAAGATTGCCCCATAGAGGTAATATACATACATACATACGGCTGCCTGTAAGCTGAAACGTCCGACGGTTAGAAAGAGAAATAATATTGCGGTCCTCTATCTGTCTCTCTCTACTAATACATGAGTATTAAAGAACACTTTGTTTTTCCAATAATAAAATCAAAACAATTTACAAATTATACACGTTTTTGTCATTTCATAAACACATTGTCAACCGCAGAAATTCAATTACAACAACAAACCGTCGGAATCCTTTTATTATGCTCACTCTTAAAAAGAGAGAGACAGAGAAGGTACCGCAATCTTCTCTCTCTTTTTAACCGAAGGACTGTTGGAAGCCTGTCTTCCCAGCTCTATATCTATATTACCTCTATGGATTACCTTTCACAAGTACAGTCACAAAATTTCAAAACGCACTTTCTCTTTGTAATAATAATTTACAAATGCTACTTCGCTATCTAGTAGCAGATAGAAGTACTAAATGTGGTATTGCTTTACAAGTTTCTAGCATTTACTGTAGATGTCGCTCAGATACAGAAAACTTATAGTAAGTTGTATTTCAATTGAAAAAATATAAAAAAATATCAATGTATCTCTTTTGTTAATGTAATGAAAAGTCTTATATAAAAAAAAAGGTTTATAAAATAAAATTTGACATTGATGTAAAATATGAAACGCCATCTATTGTTCCATAGCAGTACTTATAAAATAAAGCTAATATAAAACTTACCCAGGTGGCGTTACTATCGTTGGACGATACTGCTTGAAATGTTGGGACGCAACGAAAAGTCATTTTCTACGGAATATTCTATGATTACAAAATTTCTATACATGAACCTCTTCTGACGGCTTACCTAGAACAAAACAAAATACATACTTAGTGATAGAGTTTGAACCAATTGTTAGAATTTTATAAATTCAAAACATGTTCCGAGATATATCTAACAGTTATACCTACTTGTTACTTTTATTGTTCGAAGGCTTTAGATCTTACTTTGTCAGTTTACATGGGATTTATCTGTAATAATTTATCAAAAAATAATTTAATTTGTCATTACAAAATAGGTGGGTGAAAAAGGCCCACAAATAGAGCGTATGTTGTTTGGTACGGTAGTTTGATTGAGAAGAAGCAAGGCATAGATTACAAATAAAACTGGAGTATAGCAGATTTACTGGTTTTATTAAAAATTATTTAATTATGATTTTATTCTTTTACATAAAATAAATGAATGCTTGACGACTATCCCACCTGATGGGTGGTGATGAGGTCTCACAATTAGTCCGACTAATATGACTACATTTGACTTTGCAGTTAAATTGGTCAATCCGACTACGCGAATAGAAAGGCAATTTTTTTCCTTGTAGACAAAAAATCTTAAATTACTATTGTCAAACAGCATTACGACTAATACAGACAAAGACAAACTCCTATTCATGTTCGTTCACGTGTATCGAGTCCCTGGTTCCAGGTTGTATACACTTTATTGAAAGGCGAACGCGAGATTCTTCGCACCGGAAACAGCATAACGCGTGTCATAAGATAATACTGTAATACATCTAAAAAAGTTAATGTGGAACTTTTTATTAAAAGTCATACATTACTCATAAATTAGAACCGACCATTGATTTATCGAAGGACTCTGACAGACTAATTGGCACCAATTATCATAACCTTCCATCAGTATAGAGCGACGTGATAATTGCCCCTTATATCTTCACTATGCCTGTGATATTAAACGCAAATCTATGCTCTTGATGGGTATACTTGTATTTTCTCTTACGATTTAGGTAATTCAAAATGAAGACTATTATTTTTGTAAAGTTAATGATATTCTTTTGATATACAAGTGGTTACCGCCTATGAACATTCATGATACGGGCAACACTAACGCGTTGTCAACCGAGAAAAAAAAAATCCGTCTCTTAAATTTCTAAATTTTATAACCAAACTATGTAAAAAACCATTCACGGTTAGTTTTACCAACATAGTAACATGTAAGGTAAGTTAGAAACCTCGTTGCCGTGTCCGAGTTAGACTGCACCGATTAGCACAATGACCAGTGACTTCAAATGTAAAAAACCTAATGCTACTGAGCCAGGAGTGTTTAGCTTATGGTAGCAGATGAAATTCTCAGGCCTTAATTTGCAGGTATATTTTAATGGATACTCGATGGTAACTGATCATCGATGAGTTGCTAAATAAGGATTGGGATTCCCCGATTTTCATATCGAAACACGTAAAACAGATCGTAGTAACAATTAAGAAATCGTAGAAGAAAGCGTAGATGTCCAGCATGTAAAGGACCTTCCCATCCTTGAAGTAACGACTTATTGAGGTGGGTTGTGCACTCAGCGCCATCCAATAGGACGAATATCGTGATACCTTTTCCATTGTTCGGTAGTGTGTACCACGAGTGGGAGAAGTTGGGTCCATATTTCCGGACAGATATATATCTCATAGATATATCAGACAACTCTATACAGTTTTACCGGCGCATCATGATATATATTCTGTGTATATAAAACTAGCTGGTTTGTTTAATCTATACCACAATTAATGCTTTACCATTCACTGAGGAAACAATTAAACCTTTGAAGCGGTTATTATGAATCGTGATTCTTAAAATATATCGTCAACCAAGAAAAGTTTTTTTATAAATTAAACTTTTAATGGTGAAGACAGCTTTGAAAAGAAACTTTTGTATTCCGCGCATGAAATAACTTGAAAATTGAAGTTGAGATTAAATTTAAATATCTATACTAAAGCTGATAGTATCAGGCGTTACTTTGGGGAAATTCATTGTTATTAAATTAGTATTAGTTTACTTTGCAACAAAGTTGCTTAACTTTTTCGACCCTTTTGAAAAAGATGATTTATTCTTTTAATGGGAACTCGCCGCCATAATATTAGCCGATAACATGCTGAACAAATCTCTACATGGAATAAAACTGAACATACATATCTTGTTACATACTTAATAATAATATTTTATATTTCATACGCGTAACAGTCATAAAGTACAATTTAAAGAGACCACTTTTCTCCTATTTCAACGGAAATCATTATTATTTGATTATCCTACTAGCAAACCACTTCGTTTCTAAAAAACTACGGCTCACACTTAGAACAGCACTTGAATTGTTTTAGATTATTTTTTTTATTTTTTATTTATTTATGAACGCATTCCAATAAAATGAACTTTTAATATTAAGTGATGCTTATTGCAATACATTAGTAAAAACCATAACGAATTCGGTTAAGCCTTTTCTGATGAGCGCGCACAACCGTAGTTGAACCGACATAAATTCTGATAATTATTGTTTTAGGTTCCATTGCGTTAAGAAAGGTCCCTAATAATAGTTATACTCCCGTGTTAGAATGTTATTATATGTATAGGTTATATTTAATTATTATTATTCTATATATAATTTTTTATTTTAACTGTGTAGTTTTTATTTTCTTAAGATACGAAATATTTTTTTTGTAGACTTTATTCTTTAAAAAATATATAATTTTACAATTGACGCCTGCACAAACCTGCGATAAGGTAATATTTTTTAACCGACTTCAAAATCTAGGATGGTTCTATGGTCGTGTATACCAATGTATCTTTTTTATTCATTTACCTACAACCATAACCTCGCGACTAACTTAACGTAACTTTGTTTTTCTTATTGTATTAATAATAACTCAAAGTGAGCCCCTTTTAAATATGGTGAGAACATAGGCTTATAACTGCTCATTAACAAACAAACAAATGACACCCACCACTCATAGTTGCTAAACCGCTATACGAGAATCGACGCGAATTTGGTGACGTATTGATTTTGTTCGCGAGACGTTGTTTTGACTTACCAAAATACCGATTTGTGTAGTTAAAAAGTGCACCATTTATGATAAAGAAAATAACAAAATAAAGGACGGAATAAATTTTTTTGAGGCGGAATATATATTTTTGACATAATATTATGTATATAATAATTGTTAAACATATATTTTTGGAACTTTAAATAAATATTATAATTTACGTATGCCAATACTAACCAGCCAAGTCCACTTAGTACATACATGCATTATGAATGCGCTAAACTTGCTTCTAATTTGGACGCATTACATACAAGTTATTGCCAAAAATAAAATGTAGTTCACCTACGGCCCGTGGTAGTTTATGAACATTCTAAGAGATGGCGCTGATTATTCGATAGCTAAACTATGAAAAACTGTTGTTCACAAGGCATTGTATTCATTAAAATCGAAGGGCGAAAATCTGATTGTTAGTTCTGCAAATAAAGATACCAAAAGTTCAATAACGTTTTAACACATTTATCGTATCCGTGTGGCAGTGGCGTGGTCCTTTCGCCGTAAAATGTATTTTTGATTATGACCCTCATGACAAGTTACTACCATACCCGTAGTCGAGTAACAAACAATACGACTTTAAAAAAAATTGTATTCTCTATGTCGTGTAGTTAACATGTAGCAATTTTTTTTTTCATCGTTACTCTTTTATTATATATCTATGTAGACACTCTTAATTGTAAACTAATTATAAATATTAACAGTATATAAATATATAATTACCATAAAGGTATCTTATATACCTACTGTCTTATTTTTATACATTTAATTTTTTTATGAAACACAAGAAAGCAAACTGAGATCTTATTGCGAAAAAGGATGTCGCGAAATAAATTTAATAGATCAACCTCTTTTTAAAATTATCAAATAATGTAAATATAAAATAATGAAAATTCGCACTATTAATAGTTATGTGTATTTAAAATGATGCGATCAAATAACGCAGTGCCCACTAAACAGCAAGGGGCCAGCCTTTTGAACGTTCCTTTTTAAAGTGAGCTGATGCGCGAACGAGCGTTGAGTCGTGATGCTCATTATAATTAGCTTGCCATTAACAGTTACTACGAATCATGACAGGATTATTTCCCATTAATCATTTTCGCCTGGTGCCTTCGATGCATTGAGATTTCTAGCCATCAAAATCCCACCCGGCCCGTGCCACGCCTGAGGCGTGAAGGGCAAAAAATCATGGAATAAACGACTTTAATCTGTATTACAAACTTACGAAGTGCCTTTTATATTAATAACCTTTTCAAAGTGTCGGTTTGTAGATAACTCGAATATTGTCCAGGTATATAAATCATTGTTGATATTTCAGTGCAACATATGAAAAAATAATAAAACAATTCCAGTTGCCAGTGTCTGTGTTTAAGTCGTCGTCCTTGACGTGGCATTGTGAACTGACACAGATTTCATTTCACTTTTGAATGGCCAGTAAAACACATTGAATAATCTGGAAATTCCGTTTTTGATTTTCAAGAGTTACATATTTGAAAATTATAATTACGTATGTGGATATGATATAACTGATATTTTAAAAGCAATAATTGCATTTAATTAGAAAAATTAAGAAACATGTTCACTAATAAAACCGACATGAAAATAAGTTGGAAACAACTACCTGCGCTTGCGCAACTAATATTAACAACATTCCAGGGTAACCTTTCATACATCGAATTTATGTAAAAACGGAAGTCAATAACTATCTTCAATTATTTACCAAAGTCTTAATCACAAGGAATCTACAAAAGAAAGTGTATTTTATTCTAGTAATAATAATGTTGAAATTTGGTAAAAGTCGAAATGCGTATTCAAAATTGGTAGCTCAGTTCATTTCAACATTCCGTGCCCGCCCGTTTTTTTTTTAAATTTGGCCTCATATTAAATTGCCAGTGATTTGTTTTTATTTTTTTAACTCACCAAAAAGGTGAACTTATTAGTCAAAAACAGAAACTCAAAAACTGTATTTCTAATGTGTAGGAAATAATCTATTGAAATTTATGATTATTTAAAAAACTATACTGATTAACGAGATACTTTGGAGTAAGTCAGAGGTATGTTATAATTTAAATAATATAATATAGAGTAATAATCTTATTAAAGTACGGATACAACATTAGATATGTGCATTTCTTATATTTTCAATTAAAATAATTAAAGATACATACAGATAAAGAAAATATTTAAAACCATAGTCAAGAAATAAAAGTGTTACCATAAAAAAAATGGACGATTGCTTTCGAAAAAAATGAACATTGATTCAAAAGGCTTTTAACTACTTTTAAGACATCTTCGTATATTTCATCATTGAGGAGTAAAACGTTTCGTTGTCGAAACATTCAGAGGGCGTGGTTGCGTGATGGATGTTGGCGCAAGCTCAAGATTGAATGTCGTACTCGTTGCGCGCTGGACTCCCTATTAAATACTTCCCAACTTTCTAACACACATAGAAACAATATTTTGAACCTTATATATAGATTGATAAGGAATTTTATTGTATTTCTGAACGCAACTCCATATTGGTCAGTTTTTAAAACTTTTGCTTCGAAGTGGTTAACGCAGGCAACGTTAGAACAAATTCGGTTTTGACTCACCACTAATGAAGGATTCTTTGTGTGGTTCATTACCAAGTTAAAAAACGTATATTTGTTATCCTAGACATACAGTTTATGGTTCTGGTTAACTATCGGATCAACTTTAAAATTGATTTAAACAAGTGGACGTTCTAAAGTAAAATAACACACTACTGTACAGTGTTATGTTTTTAAATTGACAATGTTCTTCTTCTTTCTTTAAGTTACCTGATGGCCCTATCCGGTGTTTGGTTAGAAAGTAAAAGAAAATGACAGCGAATAGCGAATAGAAGTAGTATGAATTGCAGTAGGCCTCCAATGGTTTATGTATGGATGATGAATTTTTTTTACATGTTACTCCGTGATTGTTCATGATTCTTACATAGAAGTTTTGTTGTTGTATTTTCTTCATTAACAGGCGACATGAGCGACCTAGTGGTAAGATGTCACCGCCGCCCGTGGACATATGCAATGCTAACGGCGTCATCGATGCAACGCCGGCCAATAAGGAAGCTGGGAACCGGCTGAATTATTATGGTTAAACAATACCAAAATATCAGTGACATTCTTAACAGTAATATGCAAATTTTATAAATTTATTAACTTATGATAACAATAATAATGGCTATTTATGTAACCTAACCAGTAATTTTGCCTAAAATATAATTATGTTTAGCCAATGTAGTTACGTTGGCTACACTGGGCATAGTAACAGATTATCTGAAACGTTTTGAACACAGTATAAAACATAAATGGAAGACAGAGATTTACCGACGTCTCTTTTATTTTTATGTTTTTTTTATTAATATCCCTCCAAAACTCCATATAGATTAACGCCCAATCTTACTAAACACGCTGTACATACCAGTAGCATTTTAATTAAGTTTTAGTACCGGAGAGGTTAAATGTTCGTGCTGAGAACACGAAGTCGTGACCGGCGCACGCGCCGCAGTTATGGCTTGCACGCTTTTCGTAATTCGGGTACCGATACCTCTTTAACTTTTTTGATATTTTTTTTAATTTGACTGAATTATCTATGGATTTTGGATATAAAAAACACCGACTGGCCATTAATAAGTAGTTTGTGCACTTTTATTATTGCAATATTATTAACGCATTTAAATTAAATACTAAAAGTATTAATTAAGTATTATAAATTGATATATTTTGAAAGAACCTAATAATCATAGTCGCCTTCGCAATGGTCGGTGTAATAAGTCTTGGATTCTGTTTCTATCTGATCCAGTCGGTTCAACTGAGAACTTGAACTGTTGCCATGGTGGCAGGAAGAGGCCACGCGGTAATAACGGGTTCTCGTAACACGGTAACCGTGGAGCTTTTTGTAATTATTTCTTAAACGATTTGTTAAGAGTGGGCGTCTTTCATCGCCCTGATGGATTCTGAAATATTTTCGTTTATAATCGTTTGATTTTAACAGTAAAGTTTCATTGGGTATGTATTCTGTTATATTACATTTAATCTTCGGCCACTTGAGGATGTTCCTATTAGAAAAAAATGCACACGTATTAACTAGAACTGAAAATACAGATCGGCATTGATAAATAAATAAACATTTACACACACTCACATTCTCGCACTAGGAGATTTCCAGTATTGCTGGTGTCTAGGGTATACATATGTGACATTACAAACACTCGTGTTCGGCGAACAAACATTTATCTGTCACGTAAATGCCTGCCCCGACAAGGATCGAATGCGGGACCTTCGGTCAGCATGGGTCACTATCAAAATTGATTTTATTCGGTGCAACTGAAAACATTATATCTGTTAATAACGTGATGTCGAAAAAACTCGTGTGGAAGAAAGAGACGGCTATACGGCTTGTTTCTCTAATTGATGGTTGTAATTTAAAGGTGTCAAGTCTTCCGGTAAGAAAAAATTAAAAATATACATATATGAAAAA
>DWPT01005242.1:0-12399 GCA_018251895.1 Agathymus mariae mariae
TTCGCTTGGAAAAAGTAAACCGCATGAAATTTTAATAACAAATATTTATTTGTATCCAAAACAATACATAGTAATTTATGACTGTAATATTAAATTTATGCTTTCAAACCTTTAATTGAATTTATAGATATTGCCGAACAGTGCATACTAAATATTATCTAAATCTATAATTTTAAATTATGACATTTTATGTTAATTTTGATGTGAAAAACAAAGTCAAATTAATAAATTTCGGGTACCTGGATGGTTTACTCCACCCTATATAAAAAAGAATTTGGAAGAAATTCCAACAAGAAAAATTTATCAACAATAAACAGACTTAAGATTAAATAGAGTAATAAATTTAGTCTTAAAATAAATCGTATATGGTGATACGTTGAACTATGTTGAATGCCCAGTCCTTCAGTATGTAAGAAAATAAATAATTACATACCAGAACGTAGCAATCCAAAATTATGAAATTTTAAACAAATATGGTGAAAATATTGGCGGTGCGGTGTCCTAGCGCACATTGTATATACCAGCAAATCCGTCCTTTCAAAAAGAAGCATTACTCCGATACCAAAAGGAATGGTATCAAAATGACCCATTGTAAAAGTTGTTCAAAAACTAATTTGTTTGTAAAAATAAACTATAAAAGCAAAAACAATACTGTGGGCAAAAGAAGAAACACAATGTTAATTTCTGAACCGAGTTATCACCTAATTCCAAATTTAAAATTACCAGATCTGACAATGCAACACCCGGAAAATCCGGTGTATTTAAAAAAATATTCCATTAATTACAACAAAAGGTGCTCAATAGTAATTTTAAGACAGCTATAGTCTAATAAGTTGTCAGTGACAACGAAATATCGACACTGACAGCCTGACAGCCTTGTCAAAAACGATAAATGGTAATACAAAGTTAAAAATTGTTAGCTAATGTGAGGTTGTGATTGTAAACAAACGAAACATGAAATAATTTTTTGCAAAAAGGTATGCAATATGATTTATTTTACGATAGGACACGCATATAACATAAAATACGTTACAACGAGACCAGAGCGAGCCTAAACTTTGTAACTTTTTTCTAAAATTTTGCGAAAAATTATTAATATATTACACGGCAAACGGCCCCATTTATTTCATGTATTTTTTTTTTTTTTTGTTATTACGTTGCATAATTTTTTATCATTATATTATTAAAACTTCAAATCATCTGTACATGACATACTTAATACTTAAAACATACTAATTAATATATATGGCCGTAACAGTCATACAGTATGATTATTATATGTGCCAGTGCATCAAATTTTTCTCTTATTCCAATGGAAGTTATGTTGAATATAAAGCCTATAAAGTCTATTGTTGAAAAAACTAATATTCGAAATTTCAATTTCGTAAGTTTAATTTCTAAAAATGAATATTATCCAGTGTTGACACCACCTCAAACGGTTGTATTGAGATATTTTAAAATGACGCTAAAAAAGATAGAGACGGGATATCCTCAACGGATAAGAATTATTGAGGTGTGTTTAAAGATATTTTAACAATAACGTTGCGTATCAACTGATTGCAGAAAATCATAAGTTTCGTGTGTATGTTTTTTTTTTTTTATGTATATCTAGTCTTATAACGCAGTAATTTATAACCGATTTTGATTATTCCATTTCAGTGTATAAAGAATAGCTCGGAATTGGTCTGTTTTAAATAGGGTAAGAATGTGATGATTATAATAATAAGGGTAAGAATTTGATGATAATAATATTTTCTATGGTATCAATAGTCCATCGCAGGGTCTGATGATGAACTGAAACCAAAAAATAATTTCGCAACAGATTAGGATAATACAAACGTATTACGGAGGTGACCACATTCCGTGAGTTTTACCAGCTCATTTGTCGGAATACTGCACTCCAATTCAACATAAAATGCGACGCGACCTCACTAATATGTAACCATACATTCTGAATTAGGTATGTTGGTAACTCATTCACACGCAGAGCTATTTGGAATGCAACATAATCTGTATCCATTATGTAAATCGCTCCACGATGTAGGATTAATGAACAACACAATGAAACTTGGGCCTTACAAATAGCGGGCAATCTGAAAATGGATACGGGTAAAGCGTTGTCACATATTCATGACATAATCACGCCTTGTATGATGGATCGCGTTTTACTGTAGTCTTATTTTACTGTAGTCGTACATGTATTGCGTCTCCGTCCCGTAACGCCTCAAATTAGTGGCCTTTGGGCGGAATACGAACGTTCTACGGTAAACCACTTGATACTTCGCACTAGATTAGGGTATATTGTTATTACAGTGAGGTATGATACGACGTTTTAAAGTCGATTAAATAAATATATTTTTAAAGCTTTTTTATTTTTCCATTTTTAGTATAAATATTCTTATGTAATATTAGCAAACTGCCCTCGCTTCGCTTCGGAAAAACTACGCTTACGCATCTGCTATATTTTGAAACTAAGTTTTTCTCATTCTATAAGCTAAAAATATATTCATTCATAACTTTTTTTACAAGCGTAACCCATTGAGGACCTGCATATTTTCCAATGCACATCATCAGACCGTAAGACGGTCTATGATGAACTAGTTTTGCTATATTAATATTACCACAGCAAATTAACTAAACGGCTGATATATTGCCCTCTATTGAGAAATTCCACTCTTTATCTTCAGCATCCATTATTAGATCCCCTTTATATTTAAAGAGGACCAACTCTGAACCACCCCCTACACACTATAAAACGAATAATCAAAATTGCGACATAAACAGCGGAGTTACGACTAGGTATACATTCAAACGTATGTAGACATATATATATATATACACAAACACATAGAACCGTCTCCTTTATTGAAGTCCTTTAAAAACATAAATGATGTTTAACTTCAGATTGGAGCCACACAATGAAGACAAATCATCACTAGAAATATTCAGAAAGGCATATCAGATCGGAAGACTCTATGGAGAACACAATGGAGAATACTGCAAGAAGAAATATCCTTTGTGTGTGTTCAAAATGAAACATCTAATGGATTTAATACAATATATATTAGATACGCATTAGCTTTAAACACGTGTTGTATTATTATTTTTTATAGATAATTCTAGTGCTAAAGAAGAATAGTCAATGAAATAAATTTATATTTTTTTCTTAATAAGCTTTTTACTTTTTCTAATCCAACCCACGTGTATACAAAACAAGTCAATAGAACCTTATTAACAAGTCAAGTAAAGTAATTTAATGTGGATGTAAAGTGGACGTAAATTTTTTGATCGTACTTATCGTTAAAAAAGGTTCTTCATAATAAAGGCTATAACGGGGATTGATGACCTCGTAACCCAGTTAGTAGTGACCCTGTCTGCATATCTAGAGCTCCCGAATTCGATTCTCGGGCGGAGCAGACGTGTATCTCTAAAGGTTTGTCTCGATTCATGGCTGTTTTTGATGGCTCATTTGTGTACACATTCACCAGGCGGAACACATGATGTGTGTGATTACTTTTTTTAATTTCTTCTTAATTAGAAGATGAAAGGCTCCATTCGTCGTAGAATCCAACCCCACTAAACAACAGACGTACCCATGTCCTCAGGTCATTCCAGTATGAGACAACTGTGAGCTCTGTACTGGCCAGTTTCATCGCAATGGTGCTCCTGCATGATATCTGAGCAGCTAGTTACCACCTTATTTTCTAGGATCTACTGAGAAATTTCGGTATTTCGGTTGCAATGATAAAGAACCAGTGTTAAGTACGTTCATTGTTTTTATCGCGATCGTCGCTATTGACACCAAAAATATCATAGAAGAAGAAAACACACGAAGCAAGAAACTGCTCCCCTTCTTTGCTTTTCTTTCCATCATGAAGGATAAAAACTACATAGTCGCAATCAAACATGAGAACTTCGGCTGTAAATCCAAGGTATTCCTAATCCTTCCAGACATCATACAACATTAGAAAAATACAAAATGTTATTTGTGAAATTGTTGCTTTACTTAAATAAACGATGATTTTTAATAAGTAATGTGTCTTTACGACATTTAAGATTTCGATATTTTTTTAGAATTTAATGTAATAATAAATAAAAGCTTAATATTTTTTTATTTCCTGTGTTTGTTTTGAAATTATTGTCAGTCCGCAAATTAAGATGATATCCTGTCATGTTTATATTATATCAATGTCTACAATGCATTTTATCCACGACTTAAAAAGATTACCGCAAAATTAGTGATAAAAGTTAAGTAAAACAGCGTGATTTGGAGACGGTTATTTTAGGTATAACGCCACAAAACAAGATTCGCAATGATGAAATTCGTAGACGAACATGATATCGACATGGCTCCCAGAGATGGCCGGCTGGAGTGGTAATGGGCTGCGCGCGTCGTTAGTAGAACTAACGCACTGAATTAAAAGTCTTTGTGTGACATCCACGCCTCAGTAAAACGATCACAGGTCACCCTGCAACGAAGACCGATTACGTGAAAAAAACCGGGAGCCGTTAGACTTATAGGACCTAAGATCTGTCGGATGGCGCTAATTTAAGCGTGGATATGTCTAGCAGTAGACTTTAAGAAATTAATGATTGATAAAAATATTTGATATCATAAGAAAGACAAGCTTAGAAACGGTAAAATTAAATGAACGGAGACATCTGGACAGGTCGGTCATGTGTAGCGTGAGATGTCAAGTGAATGCCCAGATTGCTAGTCAACGTTTGGGACCATATGAAGAGGATGAGCAATTTTAAAATTGTATAACACACTTTTCGAGCTGTGATGTTTTTTATTTTATTGTAACATTTTAAATCATTTACTACTTACACATTGACGCAGTGTCTAGTCTTTCCCGGCTGTCCGACCACTACAATCTTTAGACTATGCCATTAAGCTATCGCTGGTTACCCAGTTCATTCTGCCATATTATTTGCATATGCATGGAGCTCTCACAAATTTATAAATTTAAATATCATATACCAGTGCATAGACGCAATCGTGTTATCAGCGCTTCAAATGAATAAAGTTATTATATCAAAATGACAACTTCACAGGAAAGCAGTAGAACTTGAAATACTACTCTCAATATTTGTATATTTTTAGGGTTGAAATTTATCACACATCAGAAAACCATGACGATGATTTTACTGTATGAAATTAAATGTTTATGTAGAAGAAATGAAAACTGCCAAATATGTAAATAAAATCCATGTATCTTTCTTCGTAAAATAATTGATAATTGCAGCGTTAACATCACATTATCATCATTATCTTTTACTTCATATACTTGCATGGACTTTTTACAGGTAAATACAAGCTAATAATATATAAGTTACATTTAACGCCTTAACTCAATATGTACGTTATTTGGTGAAAATAACCATTAATACTAACCATATTTAACATTTAAATAAAATAAAATTAAATATATTACCTAAGTATAAATTAAGATATTCTTTGTCTATGAAACGGTAACTATTTTAAAAGTGTTAAAACCATAAAGTTAATATACTAGCATAATATTTTACGGAAAATCATACTTGCAAGACAGAGACACAAGATAATTGGCGTAGGAATGTTTTCAAACTACTTACTCTCCATTAATCTCCTGACAAAAAATTGCTGTTTGTTATTTTATTAATTTCTTTTCAGTTTTATTGTATTTTACCGAACAAAAAACAGAAAACACGATGATGTCGTGTTCTCTAATAGACTAGATAGTTACTTATAGCAATAACCCAAACAAAGAGACATTCCACAGGTAAGTACCGATAGTACAATACTACTTTCATGATGTTTATTTTCATGAAAGTTGATCTTAAAATTATATTAATTAAGATTGATAACGTGCAGTAAAGATCAATCATCAACAGAAAATATCTTATATTTAATATATTTGTAAGTGACTACTCTCACTGTTCTAATCAATAGTTCTAACTGTTCTAGTCTACACTGAGAAGGAAAAAGCTATATAATTTTATTTTGAAGCTCTAAAGTTTTTTAACCTTGATAATTATTTTATTATTTATGAGCGGCCGAATTACTTCGCCCTCTGGCCGGACGGCAAATCAGTCGCATGATCTTTTGATATACCATAATTGTCGGTCAAGTCCGGACTGTTTCAAGGTTCATGCTGTAACACACGTACATTTTTTTACTTTAATTGTAGTTGTAGTTTGAAGTATTTTTTTTTTGTTTTCCTTTACAGTTTTGCGATTATTTATGTCTGTAATTATTATATTTATATTTCTTTTCATGTGTGTTGTGACTATGTGTCTCCAACAGAGATGAGTTTTTTCTCAATTATATTTTTTTTTATTACATATCCGGAACGCTTTAATACAACTATTTTTCTGTTGATATGATGTTAATAGCCCGTTATAAAAAATCTAATTGGTTTCTTAATAATTCAATACTCAGCGAACATGTCGGATGTTTTTTTTGAATTACCGTAATGTATTTAGAAGGTCTTGAGTATATTTAATCCGATATTTTTATATGTATTATAAACTAACAGTTAATTCATTTTGTCGATGAAATTATCTAGACTGTTTAGGTAATCTTCATTATTTATGGTAGATTTAATGAGTTGTTCAATGATGTCGTTAGATTCTCATTTACCAAAGCCTATCATAGGACAAAGTAATTTTCCGCAGTAGGCATAAACCCTTAATAAATAGTCTGTGCTTTTCCAGTAAATTTTTCCATTTAGTATTTTAATTATTATTAGTATAAACGTATTGAATTATTTTTAAAATTCATTAACTCAGACGAAAAATTGACATATGTATATTGACTATTTCTCAAATTTTTTATATTGTAAACTAATTTTAGTTAATCTACAAATTTATAACATTTATACATTTATAATTTACGATGGGATAGTTCAACTGGTGGTGTTGATACGTCATTTTCTAATCTCTTAAATTGATTAATTGTTTACGTTTGTTTAAACCGTGTTAAAGTCTACAATAATTGGACCTGCTCAACTAAAAACATAAAAGTATCCATCGGGATACTTCGGTCCCAATCATTTCTGTGTTTTGTTTATCAGCTGACTGTCAAACAGTGCAACGTATTCAACTTGCAAAACAACTTTGTAGCCACTGTAATTATTCAAAGTTAATTGTGAAATATTCTGTTTGCTCGGATCTGTGGTTGTGTTGTGCTGTGTTTTAAATACATATACTTTTATAAATAAACAATATTGTAACAAAAACAATGCCTCATTACTAACATTCTTAAAAAAGCGCCATCTATCTATAAAATTGGGCACTAGCTACTCAGCAAGGTCATACACTATAACAACGTGCTTCCGCGGCAGATACTGATATAATAAAACTTTCGTCAGTGCCCCCCTATTGGCGTCAAATGATGTCAAAATGCGGGAACTGCGTGAAGTTCGCTTCCTTATCGAATGACGCAGTCAAATGCGACGCGTGCGCATATTTATCTTCTATCACAGATGTACGGGGTTCAAAGTCGATGCTACTATTCCTACCAAAAGGGCGTGTAAGGCGTGTAAGAGGGACACAGATAATAGTGACACCGCCGAGGATATGCATAATGATGAAATTAATATGGCCCAGGAAGTAAATCTTAAGTAATCTTAGCCTGCAAATATTTGTCCCGCTTTATTTATCCTTAACGCGTCAGGTTACCATCTTCGGCTATATCTATAGGAAATATATGTCCCATATATATTACCTGTTACAATAAACATGTTTGCTATGTCGCCATGTTGATATCCCTAATGTTTGGCTGATACAAAGTTATATATAATTCACTCCAGACCTTAGAGTTTTATATATATGCCAATGTACAACACAGAAAACTCAAAAGCATACCGACCACCACATCTCCAACGTGTGGAACTGTGATCCTTTCCACACGTAATAAAGGATACGCGAACCCATAAATGTGACAATATTATAGTTCGTAATGATGATCACTTCTGGGTATTGATATTCACTCGTAAGACGAGACTTTTATTTCTGAAAAAAACAATATTTTTATTTATAATAAATATTTATGTGGGTCTAACTTTTACGATTCGATACTTTTTTTATACGTATGTTAAAGAGATTTATTAATAAGCTCTAACTTTGCATGAAATAACTTTATAAATATAACAATATCTACAACTCATAAGTGTTATAAACGTTACTGTCAAGGTAAACTTGAGAACTAAATAGATTTTTAGAGATGGCTCCAGATTTTGCTATTAAAGATACATAATGCTTGCTTGTTGTTTCATAGAGTTCCACAGTGAATAGTAAAAACGGAACTTCTATAACTTTAATGTCCACTAGTCCGTCCGTATGTCACTTATTTTTTTTCTCGTTAATGATAGCACAACATAGATGATATCAAGAAGATAGGTGTATTAATTTGCTTTACGCAAAACAGAAACTCCATCTTTATAAAAGAAACAATGTAAGGGGAGCCAGTACAAGCAGAGTTATCGGTTGTCCTAGACCGACAACGCGGTGATGCTATTGGCGCAGCAATGTTCATAAGTGACCATGTCTACGTACAAGGAACGCCAATTTGTTTTTTGGCTATTACCGTAATAAAACTTAGTTGTCGAGTCATTTTTTTCTCTGGACCGATGGGATACTACACTTTAACCTCATCTCTTATGGAAACCAGAACCGAGCAGTGAAAAGTATGTAATGATGTTACTGTTAATAATTACGAACATTTATGTGCATTTAAACTATAACGGGTACTCACGATTTAAGCCGATAATTCGACCCTATTATATGGAATATCTATAAATTAGCGACACCGTAGACCACTTGTTAGTGATCCTATCTGCCGACCGTCGCGGGCACGATTCCCAGCCATTGCATATATTAATGTGACAGATAAATATTTGTCTTCGGGTTCTGGGTGTATGTGATTAGTGTAAATCCACACACAAATATTACGTCCATGCCACCCGAAACAAGGAATCCTAGTGCGGGACTTTACGTATGTGATTTATTTAAAATACGAAACTGGTAAATATCCGTTAAATTTAAATATATATACGTGATACAGAATTCACCCAAATGGTTTTATAGACCAAACCTCAAATTCAACGCCCCGTTTGTATTCAATACCTATAAACAGGCTCCACCGAGCGTGATTTTGGACTTTTGTATCGTACAAAGCATTTATGTGTAATATGATTGCTGGAAAGGCAACGGTGCGTTCATACAAGATACGAGAGCCTCTTTGTATGCGCCAAGTGACTAAAACCATCCATTACATACATTAACAAGCTTATTGTAGCCATACACGGAACCGTCTAAATTAAACTGGGTGGGGTGTCATTGCCCATTGGTTATACTGCTATTCAGCAGGATGCACCAGGAAGATCCTTAATGTTACCGATCATAAATATCCCTTTGCTCTTAAAAGTTTTTATATTAAAAATTTAAAACCTTTTCGAAATATAAAAAAAAAATCTCATCCTATTCTTACTTCGATAAATACTTGAAAAATATATACGACGGTATCGTCTAATGCCAAGATATCTAAATAATAATAGTATAAATTTAATTTAATACCAATGATCCTATATACCATATCCACTTTCAGAATTTATTGTATACTCAATGAAAAGTAAAAAATCAGAGGCAATCATTAGGTCTACCGACAGAAGATGAAGACTTAAAACTGTATTTATAATTTTTAAAGTGATTGTAATATAAAAAAAAATATATTAAAATTATTAACATTAATCAGATTTTCATCTTCAAACTAAATAATCATAAAACCAATCTTGATATAAATTCTGAAAATATTTAAAAATAAAGATTTTAATATATATTTTTTTTTCATTTACTTATGTGATTATTATTATTTATTTAGGTATGTAAAAATATTAACATATGTAGTACTCATTGTTGTACTGCACAGCACAATGTTCTAATAATTAAACAATTAAAATAATCAAATTAAACCATAATTGAAACATTTGCATGTTGCAGACTCGAGCCCATAAGATTTTTCTGTACCAAAAATCGTCTAACGCATCTACAGAAGATTTTACTTGAAAAATAAATAAACAAATAACACAATAATCACGCTAATATATACAGTACATAGAAACTGGCACGTTCATGATATGCACAATAACCCCGGCAAGCCAATGAGAATGTGTGGTCAAATAGACTGTAATGACTTATTATGTATGTAAACATTAAAAATACCATTATGTATTCTGGTAAGATAAGAGATACAACTTCGTATTAAAGCTTTTTGTGTTGTTAATACAAAATAATACGTTAATTTAAAAAAACCTCTAAAAATCGAAGATTGAAAGTATGAAATGGTAAACATAGCACCTGATTAAAATAAATGACAATAATGCCGCTATTTGTGTAAGTGTAAAGACTATTTCTCGAAACGAAGCGAAGGTGGGTGGTGACTGGTAAGTTATAACTATGCCAAGTTTCATCTTGAATCTGTTCATTGATTTTCACGTTACACGTTACAACAGACAAAAATTTGAAATATAAATGGTTCGATGTCATGTATGTCAACGCTACATGAATATGTATTAAAATTATATTTGCACAGGACACATAGTAAAAACATTGAAAACACTGTAATTAGTGATTTTAACGTCATAAAATGAGAAAAGCTTCGAGAGCTCAATTAAGAAATCACCGTTACCAAATAATGTGTGTAGTACAACAAAGCTAAAATAGCCACAGTGTACTGTCTAATTAATTTAAAATTAATTATAAATTACAACATATTCCATTTAATATGAGTCAAGTTAAGAAATTGCTGATTAAAAACCATGAACTTTGTCCGTCACTGATTAAAATAAAGATTTATGGTTACTTCATTCATTAAACTACAAAAAGTAAGTGTTCTGAAGTACTCAAAAAAATTTTTGAAAAAGATATTCGCTTACATTTTGCAACAATGTTTTCGCTTTCCGGTATTCGTAACAAACAAAATATGTGACTTCAGTTAAGAGTCGTATTTCTTTATGTTTGCACAGTGTCCACTGCAGAATTCGTGCATTACTGTGTCCTACTTTTGAATATGAAAGACCCAGAACCATCCTTAAGATAGTTGAAACCCGCAGGGATTTTCGCGATCTCATTGCGTTCTCTTTTATCCATCTTTTTGAAGAATCCTTGGGCCACCTTTTAAAATGTTTCTGAAGAAGCGAATGTCGTCACTCACAATATGACATAAGACGAGATAAAAGTCGTATTACAACAAATATTTTCATCAATTTTAGTGCATAATCGACTTGAATATAGCATTGAAGTGTTATTACAGGTACAACCTAATAATAAGGTATATCGAAAAATTCTTATGCTACGATTAAACACTAATATTGAAATAAAACTTCTAAAGAACACAAAACAGACAAACTTCAGCTGATTTATTACGATGACGAGCTTTCCAAATTAAATGTTCTTTTCGAGAATTCCAAATAAAATGCAATTTCTTTATCAAAGGTTTCCAAGTGTGGTCCGAATTTAAAACGAAACATTATGAAACTCCATTATTAAAGTCCAAAACATTATGAAAAAATTTAAACATTTATAATATAACGGCAACTCACGATTAATGAAGCAGTATATTTTTTTTCACTCTTGTGATAAAATGAATATGTTTATTTCGAAGCTACTGAACTAGTTCCGGTTCTGGTTAAAAAAATATTTGAGATAAATATTTTTTTAGATTTTCAAATTGAGTCGAAAGTAAGCAAGTTTTACTGCTTTATTATAATAGTACCTAGATATAATTTCGTATTACTAATGATTTATTATCCAGTTTAATTTTGAAAAATATAAAGCTACTAGAACCCCGATAGGTATTTCGCAAGTTCATTCGGCGTGTGCTTAGTGATGCTGAGAATTATTAAGCCTCAACAATGGCTGTACATAAAAATGTGTAAACAATGTGTTAATAAGTGTGATTACAAAGGCATTAGTAAGTTAACGATCCAAAGTTTCACATAACAAGATAAAATCGTTTAACTTTATCATTTACTCCAATAATAAAAAAAAACTCCCAAGACATCGTGTCACAACTCATGTATTACGTAACATCGTTTTTCGAGCCAATAATAACAAAAAATCAATCATTTAATAACAGACAAAAATAATATTCCATTATAGTTGATAGTATCAGGCGTTAATTTGCGAAAATTCATTGTTATTAAATTAGTGTTGAAGCAGTAATCAACAGCCGTAGTGTCTACGCACAAATAATTACATTACAATGTAGCATCGTCCACCACTATCGTCCAGCCGTTGGCAACTCAACCAATAGGCAACCGCCGGCCTCCACTGGACACCTCTCTCGCTCGATGACTACGCACATTCGAATTTCGCCGTGAGATACGCTACGCAACTAAATGTAAAACACAAAAT
>DWPT01005243.1:0-12397 GCA_018251895.1 Agathymus mariae mariae
ACACAATAAACCTGACAAGATGTACACTACTATATAAATATGTATGCTCTGTCTGTACATTTAATTTTATTATCATATTTTTTATAACTATTTGTTTTATGATTCACTGACTCAAACTCTACAGTCTTATGAAATCTTTGTCAGTCTTTCTGTGTGTCCTTCTATAATTTAAAAATATCTCGACCAATCTTAGTAAAAAATTAGTACATAGGAAGGACATATGATTGCGCAAATGATAAACTACATATGATACCTTACTGATATCATAAAAAGCCATTACTTTTGTATTTTTGCGGCAACCGTTTCCATTTGATTCTTTTAAACTTTGTGTGTGTGTGTGTGTGTGTGTCATAATATACACTAGTTTTCTTTAATTTATAAGTTAAGTAATTTTGTTTTTTAATTGGTAATAATTTGTTTGTAACATATAATGGTTAAATGTATGTAATTACCTTATTAACTTTTTTCTTTAATGTTGTGATAAATCATATAAATCGCGGAATGTTCCTGAAGAGATAATAAATAAATATTACAGACGAAATCTATTTTGCAATAGTGAACTATGTTAAACACACCATTGAAATATCTGCGAAATTATTTAAGTACGTATAATCTCCCTTATTACATTGTGAAAGTGATATTTGTTTTGTTATTGTATTCCCTAAAAAGTTCTTTGTTACGAGAGGTATTTCACGATTATGTACAAATAAATTAATGGCTTAGGCTCGTACATATTTTTAACAACACTTGTTTATCGTGCAAGTAGCAAACTGCAACCGTGAAAGCCTAGTGATATTCATGTTCGTGTTTCACATGGGTCTAAATCCCATGCAGATCTCCAAAGTTACTTATTATTATTGCACATAATTAAGTACTTAAAAGTTCTATGAACCTTCTCAGAATTAAATCCACTTTTGAACTATTTCCAAGCTTTGGATCTTCGTATTTGGCAATATCCTGTGAGAAGGTCACTGTTCTAGGACGTCTATTATGTATCTATATATTTTGGCGAACATGCATGGATTTATAACTAAGTACGGGTTGTCCGCCGAAAGGTTGGTTAACAGTGTGTTCATTACACAGACGGTGAGCGCAACGGCCAACAGTCGATTAGTGAGTGTGACATAACCCAGAAGACAATATCTTCTGCCTAGGGAAACGAGTAGGCAACATCACTTTCTACGTAAAGTGTCACTGGACGTGCAGCTTTCATTCATTGGAGGAGATCAGAACGAGTAACAGCATCTGCATAGCAATGCCGTGCATGAGACTCTGACCAACGTGACTTTGTCGAACGTATCAGGGAAGGTCTTTTCTTCGTCAGCTTTGGTAATTGTTAAGCTATATAACACACCATGGACTATATCTAAGCCCCTTCAATTACGAGAATTGTGTACGCCATAACTGAACCATCAATGGGTTGAGATACTTGTAAGTACCTAGTGGGAAGTTATTTAAATCTTGGAGACCTTTTAATGACATAAGAACTTTCAAAATTTTTATTAGTTACAACTCTTCCGCCGAACTATCTGCATAGGAGGAGCTTGATAGTGAGCCACATAAAATAAACTAAAGGGTTATAGATGGAATGAAAGACTTATTTTTATGCCTAAGGAAGAAAACAGTTTAAATGTTAATGGCTTTCTGTTAATGATTTTAATTAATAACAAATATAAACAACAAAATGCACAAAAAGCATTTTTATACAAATTTTGCAGATTTACAGGTATTAAAGGAGCATTGATACACTTCAACTCGTTTTGCTGAGTGATTACATGACAACAGTATTTAACAAAAAAAAACATTTAAGTCCATCATTCTATTTAATTTTAAGACATTAATATTGTAGTATCAGGAGTTAGGGTTTTAAAAATCCATGGTATTAAATTTGTATTAATCTACTTAGTAGCAATCCACAAGTACAATGTATGATGGTATATACTCATACTTTTAAAAATACAAGTATGTTGCAACTCCCTTCCACTTGCAACCGAATTTTAACCATTTTGAATTCATAATAGGAGCAGGTTCTCAATTTGTTTGTTTTTTTTTTTATGTTTGTTACCTGTGAACTCTTTGTCTTTAATTAACCAATATGAAAAAATCCTTTTTTGTTTGAGAGTGCACACATCCCAATTCGTCCCAATAAAATTTGAAGAAAAATGTGAAAATAGGAGTTGAAACCAAGAAATTCAACTTCTTCAAATTGAAGTTGTTTGTTTTTTGTTAAAATAATTGTTTTAATTAAAATCTTTACATTACTTACCTCTTATTGGCTCTGTTTCCAACATCTTCTTCAGTACTCTCATTTGATTTTTCTTCTTCATCCTAAAACAAAACATATTTGGCTAATTAACAAACAAAATTCAGTATAATAAAACTATACCGATATAAAAAATCTGGAGGTTAAGAGACATTAACAGAAATTCTAATGGATTTTGTCTTGGTAACGACTATTGAGGGGACAATATAATAATAATAATATACTTAATTTACCTACACTTCACAGAAAACAAAAATTTATATGGAATAGAATTTGAGTTTTTAGAAATTATGGGCTGGCTTGAAAATCCTGAGATGGTAAAAATATTATTTACATACAAAATTCATAGAACTCATAGTAAAAATCTGACATACATACATATTTTTAGTTGAATTGTTTTGAAAAAGTATTTTTATGAGGAAAAATCAGTTATTCTTTCTTTTATTGAATGGCTCATGTCAGAGTTTTAATGAAACTTGTAATTTACAATGAAAGTTTGTACAAGTATGTGTACTTGACACATGGAAGTGTATCTAGTTACTAGTTAATGTAGACTCAAATCATCAAAGTAGCTTATTTAGCTTATCCAGCAAATATCAATAATAAATTAATAAACATTGACACACCACCCCTGCACTACAATTATTGAGTTACAGGTGGTATGGATATATACAAACATGATATCAGAAACACTGTAACCTGACAACTACTGACTCTAACTCTAACAAACATTACATCACATAAATGTCTGTCCTAGATGGGCATTGAACTAGGATCCCTAGCTTGGCAGTCATGGCCACTACCAACTGGGCTACAGTGTCATCAAATAAACTCACAATATTCAATGTCTTCTGCTAGAATTATATACAACAAAATAGTGTAGCAAATATAAATCAACTACCATGACTTGATAAGGTACCTATTATACTAATGAAATACTTCTATTAATTTTATCATTCAAGTTTTTCAGAATTGGTTTTCCTCAGAAATCTAGGATTATTGTAATTTAATCAGAAACGCACACCCAGGGGCGGCTCTAGCGGCGTGTAGCGCCCGTGTGCAATGAAACCCTGGCGCCCCTCGTCGTGTTCCGCCTGGGGGTTTGAGAGCCAATACTTTCTTTCTTTCTTTCACACTTTCTTCTCATTTCCTGGCCGACAACGCATCAATGATACCTTTGGGCTTGCTGATGTCCATGGGCGACAGTGATCACTTACCATTAGGTGGCTTGTCTACTCGTTTGTCAGCTATTAAGATAAAAAAAAAAAGCAGCAGTATCTGGCCAGCCAAGAAGCATAGAATCTTACCATGGATACTGCAGGGAGATACTCAACCCTTCATCCTCTCAAAGGAGTAGCCAGGTTCCATGCCTCATTTGATAGACAGCAAATTGTATGACTAACAGGGAATTTGGACCTTTTCCCACTAAAAGTGCAATATAGAATAGTAGCTAAAGCAAAGAATATCAGAATTATTTTAATTGCACATTAATATTTACTGCAACAGATAAATTATATTTTAGAACCAACTAGTTGAAGTTCACTTAAATATTTAGTTTAATGTAATGATACCTAAGAGTGATTATGATGCTAGTCCGGTGGAAAAAATTCACTCCTAGTTTTTGTTTTATAAATCTTGAGCAGCTTAAGTTTTTTTTAATTTCAGTGCAGAAAAGAATCAAAAATTATCAGGCATCACAATAAATAAATAGGTACTTAAAGAACCATAACATCATTAGTTTTTAGACAAACAAATTTTTTTAGGTATAATGATGAGGAATGTTATTAAAGGTACAATACAATATGTAAGTTTGTCTGTCACCAACATCAAACTGTCTGAACTATCAAACACTCTACTCGTTGAAACACAGGTTTCATCTATATAAGGTCTATATGCTTTGTACCACTGTGTAATTCTGATAATACTCTAGAATAATAGATTTTTTAACCATCTATCAAACTACTACTCGTTGATCAAATGCCAAGTGATTTAAAGTTAAGTTATATCAGTTCTTATGTTAAGGAAGGCAATAAAGAGATTGATGCATCACTACCACGTTGATTAACAATGCAATAGTAATTGCCTAATGTTGCATTCACAAGCAAAAAATACCACTTCAGGTAACCCATCTACTTATCAGGCAACAATTTAAAAAGATAATGTAAACTAGTGCCTATGTTCAAAAAACACAAATAATAACAACTTTAAAGTTTTTAAAACTTAAAATGTTTTTTTTACCTAGGCAGAAATGAGAATAGGTGGAAACTCTATCTAAATTACAAGGCTAGATAATGTCTTGCAATCAGAGAGAGAGAGAACTGGCCAAATATAGGGTAGCAGACTTCACATAATTTATATATTATAAATATAAAAGCTTTGGAGTAATACAATTTCTTATATTGATTTCTTTGATTGCAGCAATTTTTTTTATACATATATTAATTAATCTAACTTCTGTAAATGTATGATAAACACCAAAGAGTTTGATGAATTTTGAAGTAATCAGAAATGATTGAAAAATTACTCACAATATCAAACTTTTTGAATTCGGTTAATTCACTTTCAAACCATTTCGTTCATAAACTCTACACAACCTTATTAAGTCAAACGTTGAACAATTATAACAACAAATAAACAAATTGCCTAAGAGTCCTCAAAGACTTACACTGTTACTTCTTAGAAAGTTGCAATAGACCTTTAAAACTTTGTACTAATGAAGAAATTATAGAATCATTTAAAAATAGAATAGACACTGGTACTTTTTATTTAAGGTGTAAAAAATTTTGAGCATTTCTAAAGCTAGCAACCTTTAATAAACAGTACGGAATATTTATATCATACTTTTAACTTTGTTTTAAATATTAATTTTTATGAGAACAAGTCTAGACCCTTTTTATAAAATTTATATGTCAAATTATTGACCTAACTACACATCCGTTTTGTTACTCACCGTTTTCCTTGGTGTCTGCACGCTGGGTGTACGTCGAATTGTTACAAGTGCCATACCACATTAGCACGAACGAATCGTAATCATTGTAATACACAATCACAAACATAAAAAGAAATAATATTCACTTATCATAATACTAATCTTGAGATGAATCATTAAAAATACTGGACAGATTTTATGAATGTAAAACATCATATATTTTTAAATAACGTACTCGCAACTTTTAATGTGATTTTTGATGTAATTTTGTTTGGGACTACCTATAAATATTTAGTAATTTTGTTTCTAATTTGTAAACGCGGAACAAGTAGCATTTAGTGCAAATGCAATGCAAGACACAAAATATCACTTTTTTCAGAAGTGCAGCACAGATTACATATATTAATGATACAGATTATCTACACCACAGGCAGAATATTATAACTCCATAAAATTTACCACAGGTTACAAATAAAACAAAAACTTGGTTAAAAAATTATTCTCCTAAAAATAATTAGATCTTTCCATTTCTGATATCAAGCTTCTAAACATTTCCAACTTAGCTTCGCTTAGGTTAGAAGATCCTTATTATTTCTAATTTCTGCTAGCTATACCCCATTAGGCCAGAAATATATTTGTCTGATGTGAATAAATGTTGTGACGGGATGTAAAAATTGTTTATAACGTAACTTATTGAATAAGTGTAGTGTACTGCCACTCACGGAACCCGTAATACTAAAGGCATTGACGCATTACCGACCTAGATGAAAACGGAGTCTCAATTATTACTGGTTATCCAACACTGCAACCACAATACAAAACATTCTACAATACGTTATAGAAGAAGGGTGATAGCTAACTATATGGTTAAAGAATGCTACCACCATGCTTGAGTACGGTCGGAATTAAACTGGTCGATATAAAAACTAACAGACCTCCAATAGAAGGGACTATTCTGTTTCTGTGCCTCCGACTGAGCTGATTAGAATAACAATGGCATAGGTAAATTGAGATTTTGACAAAAATATTTTTTCACGTTTTCTTCGATTAATTCAACCATAATATCTATTTTTATATCATGTGTTTCATTACTTAACATTCTGCTCCTAAAGTTGCATCAATTTGAATAAAATCCTTTTTATTATCAACAAGTTAATTTCCAATGACAATAATTAAATATTCCATTTTCGATAATTAAATTCAAAAACGTATCGACCGATTAGGCTACAGGTAGACTTTTAAATCTGTTATTTATGTTAACTATTATCGTTATATATCATTAGATAATATACATCGATCATTAGCGTGTGTATCTGATGGCGAATCAATTTCTATTAAAAAGTGTGGATTTAGTATAAAAGCCTATATGTCAGTGAGTCATAAAACAAATATTTGTCATGTAATTTGACAAAAAATGGAATGTGCAGACAGACAGACACTACAGAATTATACAGTAGTATAGATTCCGCATTTGCACGATGACCTTTTATAGGCAATATCTGAATGATTAGTTTATTACATAATAGTACGATGTCCATTATTTGTAATAAATTGTCTTTTGATTCTTGATATGTATAACCCACTAACTCTGATTGTAGGGCACAAAGTGGGTAGTTTTTGATGAGCCTCTGATAACTTCTTCCAGTTGTAATTTCCAGAGGTTGTAAACTTTTTCATTTTAACCGCTTTCCCTATCAAACGTATAAAGCAGTTTACATTATTCTCATTGATTCTAACCAAGTCTTTTTTTAAATTTGTGAGCGTAAAATGATTCGTTTTTATGGGGCAATTTAAGACTGGCATTATAGTCCAATCTGAAGTGAATCTAAGTCATTTATGTTTAAGGGCTTTATTTATTTGAACATTCTGATGATAAGTTAAAACATGTAATTTACTGGCACTAGGACTTGGCAGTGAATCTACCGGAAATATATCTGGAAACTTAAAACTTCACTTTAGACATTATCTAAGAGTTTGCAGGTCAGTATGCAGAGGTTTACTAAGGAAAGATCCAATATTTCTGCTTTTTATCTTTTTATTTAATATCTAGAAAATACACTGAATACTTAAAATTTAAGCTGTCGATTTTATAATTTATTTGCTGTTAGCCGCAACTTCGTCTGCCTCGGACATATGAATATTATCAACTCTTCTTTATACCTGTAGTTTCACAATTTCAAACTTTCACCCCAACCCACTAGGGGTTGTAATAGTTTTTATTTTCTAACCAAAAGCACGAATACACATGTTTATGTTTTAAACTTCAGTCCTCAAAGGCAATTTAACAAAAAAAATCTAATTTCCAAAAATACTGAAATAGGTAATTTTAAAATTTCAAGTGAAACCTTTATACAGAACTTCGAAAATGACAAACTTTCATTAAAAATATTACCGTGATTGACCAAAAAGTTGTAAATTTTAAATTTATAGTCAATTAATAAATGGATTTTTACCTGGTAAGTGTGATAAACAAGAACACAATGCAATGCTGTTAAATTGACGAAATATAATTTACACACACTCACTAAAGTACAAAGTGTGACTGGGGATATATTTTAGTGACCTATATGATAAAATTTGTTTTGTGTGAAGTTATGAGGTCTGGATTTAAGGATGAATGGAACCCTTTACCTAATAGTGCTAGTAATAATAGTGGTGCATTTATGAAATTGGTACATAAAGTGACAAAATTTGATCTAACCATAAGTTCAGTCCAGTCACATTTTAAAGATTAAAAGTAGATTAAATGGTTTCTTTCTCTTGCATCTGGTGAGATAACCTTATTATATGAAATAGGAAAGATACGTTGTATCGCAGCTATGTGTTGTGTTACTTGTACTGAATACTATACTATTTAGAAACGTCTCTAACAGAAGTTATTATCAAGTAAAATAGTTTCTATTCTATATTAATTCCATATATTAAAAACAGGTCTACTTTTAGCAATTTATTAAAATATAATCTTATTTGTCAATTACACATACAATACAAAATAAATTGTCTAAATTATATCAACTAAAGTTGTGCAACTAGAACATGTCTAAGTGATAATTAATACAAAAATAGATTCAAATAATAACTATAAATTATAATAATACATTATGACATCATAATCAGAAATCATCTGTGGGTGTATGACTAGAACTAGCTGACGCGCGCTGAAACGAACCCAGATTAAGCAGTGGCGTATTGAAATGTTTATTTACAGATCCTTGAACAGATGCAGCTACCGTGCTTGTTGTTTGGACTGGTCTCTTTCCAATTATTAGAGGAAAGCATTCATCAGATATACAGGATAGTGCATTTAGTATTCTTTTTACGCGGTTCGAACACTCTTCAAAGTGATCAGTTAAATGTCTTAATTCAGGAATTGTAGCTATATTATGATGTGTTTTCAATGTTTTATCTATTATCTTTAAACCATCGGTTGACGTAAAAGTAACTTTTTCACCACTATAAAAAAACATTTCAATATCAGTTCCATTTTCCATTACTTGACATTTTGCCAAAGGCGAATATATGGTGATTTTTGGAGTTTTGGCTTTAACCAGATCTACAAACCGTGCGGCATATAAATATTTCTTCCAATGTTTTTGTGGTAAATTATGATATGAAAATATTTCTTCAGAACCCTGATGTTGTTCTTTATCCTTATCAACCGAGCATATTACCACTTTCATCCCATCTTTAGATATTTTGCATATTTCTACAACTTTCTCTTCTCTATCTTTACCTCTTTTCTTTATAAATTCCACAACCACACCAGAATGTTCTATTTTCAGTATAGCGTTTCTTGTTCTATGAGATATGTTGGGTAATCTCTCAGCACAAAGAGGAGGAACATTTAATACGTTAGTGTTAACAAGACATGGTTTTGGAATGTTTTCTTTATCTTCATCGGTTGCCCCTACACTATTGCAGCTTCCTGAACCGCTACATTTAATATCAATTCTTTTAACATTATCTATAAGACTTGTGTTGTTATTCTGGGTATTAGAAGATACTGGGAAATGAAACGGCGAATTTGCTACATTTTGTTGTTTTAAATTGTGAACTTTGTAAGTTAGAATTTCGTTTTCCTTCAACTTATAAATGTGCTTATTACTATTTAATGATGCCAAACTTTGCTGTTTTCCCGGAAAAATATTAAATGAGTTTGGTTCATATTGCTGTGCTGATGGGAAATTACCAGAATCGCAATGTTCGTTAGAAGAGATTTTGCTGTCTGTTTTAACTTTATTGCTATGTTGCGTGCTATGCAATGTTGTAAGAAAACCTGAATCCCTTGATAGATCTTGCTTGCTACTAAACACAGTATTCAGAAATGGATGTTCTATGATACCTTTGAGGGTTATTCGTTTCTTTGGATCCTTACATAATAGTTTTTGTAATAAATCTTGTGCTTGAATAGATAACTCTCTAGGTATTTTATAATCAGCATTGATAACTTTGTTTAGAGTAGTTTTAACATGTTGCGTGTGAAAAGGAGGACTACCGACTAATAACGTGTACAACATACAACCTAATCCCCAAACATCTGCTGGTAAACCATGAACTTCTCTTGATGCCACTTCAGGAGATATATAATTAGGCGTACCGCACATCGTGACATGCTTCTCATCAGGCCCGTTCAATTGTGTCGCTAATCCAAAATCAGCAATTTTAACATTAAGATCCTTAGTCAATAGTAAATTATTTAAAGATAAGTCTCTATGTATAATATTATGAGTATGAAGATACAATACTCCACTCACTACTTGTCTAAATATATCAGCTGCAGCCTTTTCAGAAAGGCCACGCGTACCTAACTGAAAGTGCTTAGCTAATTCACCATTATGAGCTAATTCAAGTATTAAATAAACATAATGTGAGTCCTCAAAGAACGTAAATAGCTCTAAAATAACTGGGTGTTTTAAGCGAGAATGTATGGTGACCTCTTGTCGTACTCGTCCTATCATGCCAGCACTTGCCATTAGGGCTTTGTCTATCATTTTGATAGCAACAAATAAACCTGTTTTTCGACATCTTGCTCGATACACATGTGCAAATCCGCCTTTGCCGAGATGTTCTAATATTTCGTAATCTTCAATTTTATCACCAAACATATTCATATTAACTACGACATATATACAATACAGCTGGCTTAATGTTATGTATTTCTTCCCAGTCTCTGACACTAGCCATTATTTTTTAGTGTACTGAAACAAAATTAAACAAAAAAATGAAATTCAGCTTCTGTCTTTTTTGTAACGATGAGAATTTCTGTAACTAAATGGTGAACGAAAGATTGGTAACGCAATAGAATGCGATTTAATGACAATTTAGGCGAACAGTTAGATGCAAATTGTTACACGTTACAAAAATTCTTGCTCGTAAATGATTCCAGTAACATTTTGCGTTATGCATATCCCATTAGCATTTTGCATTAAGCATATCCCATTTGCACAGAGCATACAGCATTGAAGGAGACAGGAAATGATAATGATGATTAACATTTTTCAAGTACCGATTTTGTACCCATGTATAAATATATGAAGAGAAATATATCTGACATAGTCTTGTTGTCTTTTTAGTTAGTAATATATACGTGGAATTGTAAAAACAACCTGTCACTATGAAATAAATGTAGACTAAATATTTTCTTGTAGTAAAGTTATGGATAGTGATGTTCCATTTTTTTTCTCATTAATATTCCAAATTCAAAATGATAGGTATAAAATAAATTATCAATGTTAGAAAATGGTTTATGACACATTTGTTTTACACTTGCTTTGATTGTATAAAGTTCCTGGTTTGGTAATACACCTAATAATATGTTAGAATTGAGATAAATGTAAATAATTTTGTCTAAGGTGATTCAAAATAACTTGAAAAGTGGATAAGATGGTTATGGATCAATAACAATTATGAACGATTTGTTTTATGTGTCCAACAGATTAAAACTCATTCCATGCAGATCCATAAATTAAACAATTTAATTAATCTGATAAAAAGTAATGATAATGCATAGCTTTCTTTTGTTTTCCATGATTTCGCATGTATTATGTATGGTACAGCTTGTGAATCAAATGTTTTGTTTACAAGACTTTATGCCAACATAATGTTTTGAAAGACATAACCTAACCAATACCAGCATACTTATAATTAAAAATTATGGAACTTTTAAGCTAATTGAACTTTCTCTAAATGTTGAGGAATTCTAATAGAAATTTATATTATGGTCTTTTGGTATTGGTTGCAGAAAAACTTAGACAATGGTGTATATAGATAAACAACCTTCTCAAACTATAGTTAAATTAAAAGAGATATGACCATAGGTATATGACACAAATGATTTTAGGTTGACGTGATTACTTTATACCACATGATGTTACTAGTCTTCAATATCAAATATAGCTTTTTAATCACATTAAAAGTGAGATTATATTTAGAATAAATAAAGTTATACATCTCATGAATACTTTTCAAAATAATAATGTCATGTGAAATTGTGCCTCTGAAAATTGATATCCATACCACTACTTTAACTGATATGGATTTGATTATAATGACTGCAATGGTTATTTATTACAGTTACTCAACTACTATGTTGTTGAAACAATATTTGCATACATATTATTACTGTTTAAAGCTCAAGAAAAGTTACTTACCTTATGGACTATCCACTTTGCGTCTTCAATACTTTTATTAATAATCTCTTTTACTCGTTCAGGATCTGATTCTGATTTATGCTGCTTATAACTCTACAATGGAAAAAGAAAAACTTATAAAAATGGTACATACAAAAGTTTGTCTAGCAAATGAATTAATGGTACTTGTGTATTAACACCACTGCAGGAAAAATTTAATTAGCAAAGTGCAGACAATCTAAACCTAAATTTTTGGTTAGGTTATGTTTTAGCATTTCCCTGAGAAAGAAAAAAGGTTTTGTCACGAAAAATTTTGATTGTCCGCATCTACTGCAATGCCATATGCATTTTTCTGGATTCATTCATAACTTTTTTAATAATGGACAGATTACAATGACACAAATTTTAAGTTTTAAGTGACACTTACTACAATACATTAGTGAAAACCAGAACAAAATCGGTTATGTCGTTTCTGAGATTAGCGGGAACAAACACACAGACAAACAGACAAAAATTTTAAGGACTATTGTTTTGGGTTCTATTGCGTTAATAAAGGTCCCTAATAATGTTTTTTCT
>DWPT01005244.1:0-12396 GCA_018251895.1 Agathymus mariae mariae
ATATAAATTTGTTACTTTGCCTTACCTATGAAATCTATATCGAAGGGCTTAGTTCAAGTACAATTTTACATTTTCGTCGAAATCCATGCTACGTAACGAGAGTTACCGAACCGGAAAAAAATGACGTACGCAAATGTCCGTTGAAATATCAAGAAAAATCTATGCTAATATTGTGATGAGAGTGTTGATTTGGTGAATTGTGTATGAGGATCTATCCGGAGCCGCAGCACCTATTTGCAAAGTTATACAATTGTAAAGGTATCTTGATAGGACGTAGGCTATATGTCATGTAATCGTTCAACCCGGAAGAACTTGAGGCAGATCGTTGGTACTTTATAAAGATATATCTTCTTTTTTTATATACCTTTAATTTTATTTTACTGTTAATAATGATAACAGTACAATTCATGTACTGATACTTTATCAACCTTTGTAATATAATATCTCATCGTGCGCTATCTATAGCCATTAGGTGTATATATTATATTAATCCTTTCTATATGTATTATATAATGAATATTAATTGTTTACTTCTAAATAATCGGAAGTAAACTTAAATTATACACATATACTGCGTTTATGTAACATAAAATCTTCACTATTAATTATCTATACTGATATTTTAAAGAGAGAATTCGGATTTTGTGTGTTTGTGCGCATATGCGGAGAGTATTCTCCGAAACCACGGCATCTATTTGAAATATACTTTTTAATTTTTTTCAAGGTACATTATTCCCGATGCACATAGGCTAGATATATCATATCAATATAATATTTTTTAAGCCGAATTAAGTCAGGGCGGTCCGCTCGTATGTACTCGTATATACAGAGAAAATAATATGTACTTTTTACATTAAACTTCGACGCAATCGAATATTTTTTAACTATGTTTATGTAAATTAATGTTATTATAATTCTTTATTTGTTAACTTTCCAACGTACAAGGCTCGCTACAGACAGACAAACGAGCGTGGCCGCACTGTTAATGCTCTTGATGTAACGTGTAGTTCGGTTTCGCTCGGCGGGGTGCGTACGCGCATACGCGGTGGATATATCGTTTTCGTATAGTGCTAGTTTTATTACGATACTAACAAATAGTTTAGTAAATATATAAATCAATTTAGTAGTGCCGTGGTTTACAGTTGAGAATAGCTAATTTGATACTAGTGTATTAGTAGAAAATACATTTTTTATTATTAAGGTTTGTTCTAATTCATTTTATTCTGCATTCATTATTTTTATGTTACGTGCTCATATGAATACTTTATAGGATATTGTGTATTCCATACGTTATTTTTGTGTAATTTAAAGACACTTTAATCACGTACACATTTGTGTTGTTCAAAAATCGAAACTGTCTATAGAATTTTAGGTCGGAATATTTAGTTCGTATATTTATTAATATGTATTTCCAACATTATATAAAGTGGTCATTGCAGTCCAGCGTACCAATCATGCCAGCGTTAAAAGTATGTGGTCCCAGCGCTACTACTGTTTGCTCGATGCCTTATTAAAAAGTGTCCTTAGTGAATCTGTCTGAAACCGTAAAATAGACATCCAATCCTTGCCACATTATAGTGGCCCAAAGATTGTACTGCGTGATTATATATTGTGATAGGAAACGTAGTTTCATCTTTGATTTAGGACCTCTTCAAGCTACAACAGTAGGCTTACATTAGACAATTAGGATGAACCTTGAATAATTATTGGAACTAGCAGGCCCTCACGTAAATTTACACAGTAAGTTATATCGGTTTTTATCGTACTGATAATATTCAGAGTGAATTAATTAATAATAATAATAATTCATTCATTCATTCTCGTTTGTCTGTGTGTAGCGAGCCTTGTACGTTGGAAAGTTAACAAATAAAGAATGAATTATATTAAATTTGAATGATATTGTGTGAAAATAAGATTCGCCGCTATCAACCAACTTGATGTTGTAGTATAATAATATATTCTGAGTTTATTATAACCATTACTAGGAAAGTTGTTTCAAAAACGGTTTAGTAGTTTTTTTCGTAATGACTGAATAAACAGATCTATAAAAGATCAGTAAGAGAATGTCGCTATAAATTAATTATGTTTAACACAAAACTTACAAAAATAATAGCACTAAGCAATGAATCGAAATATACAAGGCAGCAAAGATGTTAAATTCAGAAAAATTTATAGTGATATTATTGGTATAACCATAATTGCAGACTTACTAGATGATTGCGATAGTCTTATAAATTTTAATTGAAGAAGCGTTAAGTCAATTTTTTTTCCTGTAGCAAAATAAATAGAATTCATTTTGATTATGAGTGGCTATTTACGTATTGAAAGTACCGTGGTACGTTACTTAGTACATTAGTTTATTGTGCGATTAGTTAGCGATTGAAGGAACATGTAGTTCTTGTAGTATTTACTACAACTAAGCGAAATCAGTGATCAATTTTCCCTTCGCACTCAGTGGTATTTGAGGTCAGTTTGATCGTTTAAGATGGCAATGCAAAAGCTGCTTCGTATCAGAAGTGCTAGCTGTGGTGCCAGTTGTTTCACCGGTACACAGCACTCTAAGGCACTAGAAGGTATCTTTCTCTCATTAATGAAAGGGAATCGTGGCCTCAATGAATTCGCTATTTAACAAAGTTACAATGCTCATTAGTATAATGAGGTAATTTTAATAGAAACGACTTTATTTTTTCCAAGTACCAATTACGCCGAAGGCTGCAATGCGCGCATTGCTGCAATGTCAACAGTTACAATTGCGCAATACGTCACGTTTCCACACAATTCGACATAAAAATTTGCTTTCTAAACGTGGAAAAAACAATGCGTAATAACCGAGAATGGATGATTACTTCTAAGCACGCTCGCCGAAATAGTGAGATTGTGTCAACGGGGTTCGTTTCGTCGCTTTGACATAGCCCACAGTCAAAACACATTACAGTCGCACGGACCGAAAATAAAATGGTAGGTATCCAAACAGTAATTACTATCAAAAACAGAAAAGATGTTAAGAAGTTTTTTACTATTTTTTGTTTTCCCTGTAATAAGTTATTAAATTAATGCTTTAATACAATCCCACCTGATGATAAGTGACTTTGTTGTTCTGTGCGGTAAAACGCACTCACTTACAAAAACTTTTGGCTCGAAGTGAAAGTGTGTAAATAAATTGTTACACCACGTGCGACAGTGTATTGTGATAACTGTTTAAATTGATAATCTATTTTTTTTATCGTTCTTAAAGTTAGATAGTATCTATTACACCTCTACACATTTTTCTATTTGGGTTCGGGGATCTTATATGATGAGTGATGATGTATGACTGACATAATAACGACGTAATACACAGAGTAAAAATATGTAAAGAAAAAGTATACCATACCAAAACAATATTAAATACTGCAGAAAACTGTTGCTTTATATAAACTTTAACTTAGTAGGTTTTAAAAATTGTCAATAATTTATTTAAGGCGCTAAAATTACTGAGTCTTGTCACAAAACAGCCCTTCTACTTGAAGTCGGTCAGGTATGTAATCATCTTAGAAGAGAGTTCGAATTCAACACATATGTTCAAAGATATCGGTTTTTACACCATACCCCAAAGCTATATAAAATCAATTCAGTTGTAACGAATACTGAATAATAAAGACAAACTGTCTATTGTCAAAACAATATAACTCCACTGAAGCCAACCAGTCTCCAGTGCTTCTGTCTGCCTAGCAAGCAATTTCTGTTTCGATTCTCACTTAAGTGATTGACATAAATCGATTATGATAAAATATTAATCGTGACTATTGGTGATGTCTCATTTGGCAGTGCATGAGCTTTCAAACCTAAACCTATAAATTGATTAACAGTAGTTCTTAGCTAAACCTTTCAAATTGAAATTCTAAAGACACCTGTTGAGGTACTCTCAGATTAAGTATCGGTTATCCTGGTTCAATAAGCTCCAGTCATTCTTTATCAAACATACTTCAACCAAAATTCCAATAAGTGATATTGCTGTTCCTATGTTAGATTAGGTAAGCCGCTCCCGGGCCCGTTTTAGTGCAGAAAGATATATGCCCAGATAAAGCGTCAATTGGTTTAACATTCAAAGTTTGGTTATTCGTGATCGCGTGTCCCCGAGCAATGTCCATTAGTGTCGTCGGTCCGCTATTACACAGAGCACATAACACTTGTCTCGTCTGTACACTCGTCATCGCCTCAAGGATGTCATTTACCAAGAATAACATAAACATTGTACCTTAAAAAAAATGTACTAAAGGGCCGTGTAATGTAATGTTCTGTTGAAGTTTAGCTGTTTGTGATGATGATGATCGCCTAAATATTGATATAGAAAGTCTCAATCGTTAAGTGAACTGGCCGTGACATCCTCCAAACCCGTTTTCAAGCTTACCTTATGAAAGCTGTTAAACACAAACGGCTTATACAAACATGAACTAAGCTATTTGTCCGTTGAATCGATTTTTAAACCTGACATTTCGTATTTCTTAATTTTATGAGATGTTACATTCGTAAGTCAAACAAGATACGTGCTTATAGTATTCATATGTGTCAAATATAAAGACAAATTCGAAGTTTTAAAGCGTTAAGATGTTAATACGTGAAATTACTGCATTCACTATTGGCAACCCTAATATGTCCCGACGTCGCATGTTCCCGAGACTTATATTAATCATGTAGCTGTTTAGGAAATTAGGAAAATACCGGACGCGCGAAACCATTCTCATGCCGTTATTCCTCATTACCAGATAGTATTGTAATACAGACAGCAATTGCTGTCTATGTAGTTAATTTGATACTGAATCATGCATTTTGATTTAGTTTAACGATGATTGCCGCTGTTTCAATCACACGTGTAAGCGAAATTCAACGATATAATAATCATAAGAACCATTTGTCGTGGTATTATTTTTCTGAATTTTGCTAAAGGGTCAATTAATAAATCACTTAATTATTATCTTCATACGCTTCTCATCCTCTTTCATTCGTAATAACGTACAAATGTATGATTTTTAATGAGACAATTTTAAAGTTACGAGACCAAAGAGTACCTGATATATTTTTTGCAGAAAAGTATTAGTCCAGAATAGTCTTTTCAGAATACCAATGAAGAAATCATATTACTTTATAGGGCAAGTAGACTCCACGAAATTAAAAAGCTTACGGAAATGGTTACAAGGTAATACACCACCCCCTTTCCACGTTATCACTTGTACCAAAATATTTTTCATATCCTAACGTAGCAAGGGCTCCGAAGAAAAATAAACCTCTGTGTCATTGTATTTGAGTTTGGTTTCGCTTCTGGTAGTCAAGCTCTCTACGCTGAGCTTAACAAAGCTGGGTTGCCTAAACCAAGGTCGTCTATTGTGATTACCCGACGCAAGTTGCGACGCCCGACTGCACCGACATTTTTGTACTGGGGATTGTGGAGTTACCGAAGCAGGCGTCTTTCGTCTTTCGAGGTCGGACTTGGGAGATTTACAGCAGAGTTTGGAGTTTTGAAGGTGTGTTTAGATGTTTTTTTTTTCTTGTTACCGTTTAGACAACTACTAGATTGAAAATTTTATAATTTCATGTTGGTCAACTCTACCCATAGGTAAATAACTGGAGTAACTATACACGTCGATATTTCAAAGAAAATACAGATGTAGATTTAGTACCGTTTTAATTATGTTATTTTGAAATGCTTTGCCTCCAATATTAGACTTAGGGTAATCGTAAATCCACGCGGAATTTGTTTAATTTTACATTAATACATGACATAATGATAGACAAAAATCCCCAGAATATTGTTTTGGATTCTGCCATATATATAGAAATAAATATTTTAATACTACAAAAATGTACTTCATTTATTTAGTCGTACACCTGACTGCACATATATTTTTATTTACTTATTAAGCATGAATTTAATGTTTTTAATTTACATACATATCTATTCATGTTAAATAATTAATTAATTAAAGATTTCTAATTAATTGCCCACAGATAAAGAAAGTGGATGGTGCATCGATGAGACGCCGCTAGGTCTGGGCCGCGAGGACGCGCCACGCTGCGAGCTGTACTAACATGTAAGTTCAGTCACATCACTAATATGAACACAGACACACACAAAATTGTCCATTGTTGGGTGCGTGAGCGTTGTTTTGTTTACCAAAGTTACGAGGTGGTGAAACTGTCACGGTGACCTTAAATAAAACAACGATAAACCAAGATGTGTCGACCAAATGTGTAAGTAACTTTAATAATCGGTTAACTTTAACGTTAAGATGTTCGCGTTGCACCCATTGTGAGATTGTAAGATCCCATAGTTAGAGTGCAATGACGGATCGTGTGATTCAACGAGTTCAATAAGAACTTTACATGTGTATTATAGTAAGTGGTTATACTGGTTATGCTGGTAGTTACTTAGTCTGCCTCGTGTCTAGAATAATCTGTAAAAATGTATAAAATATTATAAGTTATTTTTTTTTATTTCGAAAGCAAAGTTTGGAGTAAATACAAAAAGAAAACGGGTTTATCACATGTAATTGTCAGAAGATTCTGTGGTTACCGTTCACTATATAACATGTTTTCCTCTTAAGTATTAAATGAGTCAATCAACCTTGGTATCTTGCGTGTAATAGGTACAGTCCTAACCTCCAAATTAAGAAATTGTTCTCCTACAAACTATACTGTTATTTTAGGGTGAAATCTTCAAAACAATCGGCTCATTCTTCCGGGCCTTGTGGGATTTTTATCCACTAAAGCTGCCTCGACTACTATTCAACGCATATGGGAAGGCTTCATGATCCCATATAATTTCCCTATCATTAATCACAACGAACTTATCTTTTATTATTTTCAACTTGCATAACGAATACATAACATGAAATGCGAATAAGCGATTTATAGATTTAAATCTGTCGCCAATTAGACGCCCGCAGATTAGACACGATCAACTAACCAGCTGACAGGAGTGCGACAATTGTTCGTCCACATACATCTGACGACGGCGTGTTCCAATCATCTAATAAAACAAGGTCGTTGCTCTTCACTAGGGTTGCTACGTTTTTGAAATCGGTAGATATATTGTAAAATATAAACAGTACAAACTTTTAAGCTTTTAACTTTCTGAGCTTGTCAATGCTTTAAACCGGCTCAACCTCATGTGAAAAACGATTTCTGAATCTCTAAAAATAATCTCTTTTGAAAGTAGTTAAAAGACGTTAAGTCATAAAAACTAATTTTATATCCAAGCCTTTATTAGGTTTTCCAATGTAGAGAGCTTCGAGTGGCACCTCAATTAAAATTTACAGCTATTATTAATGCGACAATTACGGTCAACCCTACATAGTTTGTTGATTGAACAGTGCGGTTTGGGCTGGGCCGCTCTACGCATTGTGTTGTCGCGTCGCGGATGGCCAGAGACGTATAAGCGGCGGAAATTGTCGCGACTACAGTGCCATCTAGTCGAACTTATGTACTTGTATGTAATATTTACGTACGAGTAGTATGACTTCTTAATATTTATAATACTTCCTACGAAAACTACTAATTATGGCGTTTTGACTAAAATAAATCATTTTTCATATTATTTTCACTTATCTCAGAACATCATACTACATTACATCATTAATTGTGAAATAGATTCAAATTCAAGACGCTTATGTTCGGTATTTATAGAAGTTCCAATACTTAGACCCTAGTACCACGTCCGACCCAATGAGCATGCGCAACGGATCCTCGGATTCCTCCTGTCTACAAAAGGCGATGGTCAACGACAGTTACTTTGGTAACGATATAGGTGTCGAGATATCCAATTGTTCCCTATAAGACTGCGGGGGAGTTTCCTTATTTATCCAGGTACAAGCCTTCCTCGATATTGAATCGATATTGAGTATTTTCATCAAGCATTTAATTTTTACACATTCAATAATCATTTAAAAAAAAACAGTATTATCCGATTTAGTGATATTAACAATGTTACAAATCTGCCGTGAGAATAGTGTTCTATAATATATTAGTACATATTAGTAGATTAGGAATAATGAATAATTTTCAATAAATTAGTAGTAGATGCTAGAAGCACTAGAAGTGAAGACTTAAAAGATATTTTAATTTTTTTTTATATTGTATTCTCAGTACTTGTAACTAAGTATTATAACTGATGTGAGGCTCCTCTATTTACGCATTTTATTATAAGAAAATATTATAAGCTGTAACACGAGCTAAATTTTACTGGTTCTGTTTTTTCATCGGGTGTAAGGAACCTTTAAAAATGTTGACTACTTCACGATTAGTATGTACGCTACGACCGACGTTGGCACGCAGCAAAGCGCCTGACATGAGCGTCCTCGTATGTAACGACCGACGCGGATCACGAGCATGCATCAAACCGACAATTGAACACACATGGAGCGGCCATTAAACTTGTGGCAACACCATTAATGAGCCGTACACCATCCGTACAGAATTCTCGAAGAAGTCGGTTCATCGCGTTGAGCAATACTGAAAACACATCAGAATAAATCGTGTTGTATAAATTCACTTGCTATTAGGTTAGTTGTTACCTTTTATAATACAATTTATATTGAGCTACGAGCAATTATGAAACTAATTGCTTCCAGTTAATTCGCCTATAACGTAATGTTCTTACCAACAAACCTTAACAACAAAAAACATTATTATATTGAGCAAATGCTACTTAATACGATGTCCTGTTATCCTGCTGTTCTGACATCCTTGGGCGTTTGTAATCTCAGAAACGTCAGTGGCGTATTGCCGGTTATGAGGTGTGGAGATGCATAATAATTATCTTTTCGACATTGCAGTCGAAACATATCGAACTCAAATTTAAAATTATTTGATCATTTAGGTATTTTTTAATTTTACGCTTCAACTATCGTTTCGAAAAAGTGTTTTAACATTGAGGAGAAAAAATCGGGAAAAAAACTCCTCACTGCATGTTTTAAAACAACATATGGCAATTACTGGCTTTGGCACTGTTACTTCCAAGCGTCCTTATCATTAATATATTCATTGTTACCATAATATTCTTTACCAATTAACTGTGCTTTGACGCGTCTATTAAAAGTTCCATTAGGTAACTCAGGTATCAACTGTATGTAGTACTTTATTGTAAAAACGAATTCAAAGCTTAAAAAAAATGCTAAAAAAACAAATGTAATCCGAATGTGGGGATAATGGAACAGATATCACCAACAAGCATGAGTACCGTCGGTGTTTCACTTCGCAGAACGCAGCGGTTTTCAACAAGCAGGACCTGGTAGCATTGCTTCGGTCGTGATCGACTGGGTCCAACACAAACAACGAAAGTTGGCTTAAACTCGAACAACCTTACATATCGCTACCACACTCATGTTTTCGCCTGTTTATCAATCTATGTTTAGTACAAACAATTCATAATAGTCGTCAGTCACGAGCGAGGAGTCGTGCTGTATATCGCATTTTGTTTTGTCGACAAATGATATCGCTACATTCATTCCGATGTCCTGTAATAGTTGCAAACGTGTGTGTGTGGCATACCAGTTCTACAGTGTGCTTCGTAGTTTTACTTATGACTATCGTAGCGTGATGGGTTCAAGTGTTAATTATGCCCGCAAGCCCTCACTCGGTAATTAGTATTTCCAGTGACCTTTAGCGCGACTGAGATTACGTTTGCAGACTGTCAGAGTTTATGAAAACGAAATTAGGTTACATTAACAATAGTCGTCTGGAGGACGGTTGCTAGATACCCAGTGTGTCGAGTGAATAGTCCGAGTTTTATTTCTGACCGCATTAAATATTTGCGATTCAAATGAATGTTTTCTGGTCTTGGTTGTTTGTGACGTCTTTATTGCATGTTTCTTAATTGTATAATACTGAAGGAACTTATAGTTTCATTTTAATTCAGTAACCGTAATAACCTGTTCATCATTAACAAAGAAAATTTAGGTATAACAAAGAAATTCATATTCTTTTGCCCAACTGTACTTTTGCTTACTTTAGGCGTAATCAGTTGCACGCTGCTATGATTTCATTAATAATTGATAATATAATTTAATAAGTCTTCAAATTTTTCATACCAGGTTGCCATTGTTAATTCTTAATCCAACAAATTACGAATCGGAAAGCACAACTGTAATCGAGCAGATAATGAAATTGAAATTTATTCGTATATTTCACATTCCCGCATCAACATAGGCGTCCCCGTATCTTGAGAGCTGTTCAATAATATATTCGAAATTCCATTACACTGAGACCCACGCGGCTGTAGGTAATAGGCGATAAATATATTTTGAACAAATACCTTTTATGTAGGTTTTGTTGTAACGAATGAAGAGAGAGAATGAAAATATTTATGTCGATCACAGGTATGGAGTTGATATGGACCGCTTGTTCACTAGATAAGAATGTTCCATCGAAACATGAGCAATGCCATTTTGTTCTGGCCCATGATAACATTACACAAAGATTTGTATTGATGTGTGCACGAAATAAACACGGCCTTGATGAATTTGGACAATTGATGACGTTTTTACTTAACGACTTGTCACCAGCGCGCTGGAAACTAAACTAAAGTATAGTATGTCAAGTTGGCGCGTAGCACCAACTTCAGTCATTCTGGTATTTCTATCTTGCTCCACATCTGTGGTGTCGACTATGACAAAATAGAGTTGTGACTTCGTTGAAGTTGTAAGATAACTTTGTATCGAGTGTTAAGATTTTCGTACCCTCATAGCGTATCAACCAAGGTGTACCAGTGTTCTTTTTGATGTAAATAGGCGATTAACATCCGTAACATCCGAGATGGAAGAGGGGGACGCACTTATTCCTGGCTCTCCGGCATTGGAACCGAAACAAGTAAAAACATTTTACGGATGAAATGGATTCCATCTAGTGGTGGTTTAGAGTTAATTAGCGTTAAGCCACTAGGCTTACCTAGACTTCCTTTGTTAAGTAGAAACGAATTACCACTTGTTTTGATAATGAAAAACTTCGCAAGGAAAATTGGGCACCCTCAGAGGCTCGATTTGTTTCCAAAGGTGTATGAAGTTTGTATTTGACCAGTATGATGGACTATGTCTTTACCTCTCAGATGGTGACAGGAGTCCCGAGTTGATCATGACTGGGTTCATTGGTTGTGATGATGATTATTTAAAATACTGTACTCCAACAACACTTGCCACATCTCTGTGCTATTTTACTGATAGACAATGTCATTATAAATTACTTCCACCCATAAAATTCCCTGGGTCGTACATAGTACAGGGTTTTGAATAGTGTTGCTAAAAAAAATAACAAGAACTTGACCGAATGGCCGCTTCCTCGCATGTGTTATTGTACTCTGATGCTTTCTTAATAATTGTCATTACGAAACAATCGTGTTCTACTTCGAGCGTTGTAAAAGTGTGTCACTTGTACGTTCGGGCTATCTGCCACTGTTATAGCTGTATTTTATAATAATTTCTCTAGTATTGAGTGTTTTATGAGCTCTACTTTTAAGTATCTCTTCGATTTAAAATAAAAAATTTAATAAAAATATATATTTCAAAAATACATTCACATGATTCAAGTGGTAACCCTTTATTATTAGCGAACCGTTCCGAATTCTTTCGGGTTTAACAATACATTACTATATATATACATTTGATCTATAGTCTATGACCAGCCGGAATAGTGTACCTTCCAAATGGTAAAATTCGCATTCAATTTAATATAAGTATAGATATTTATAATCATTTCCCATTGATGGGTTCGTCACAGAACTAGACTTTGGTCAAACGCGGTGCACAATTTAAAAATCTTTGAGAACGTTACCCAGGATATCCAGGTGTGCAGCATTCAAGGTTAAATGGGTTTTCTTATTTACACAATAATTAGAGCAGGATTTTGAGGCGGATGTAGATGTAGAGAATAACTTTTAAACAACTAGTGTTCAGACACCACAGACCATGTTGCGTGTCTGTGAGATGCGTTGATAACATAAACAATATTAGCTCACCCGTGATTATTACGTCAAATTATTATTGAGCAACTATTTATTACGATACCATGGCACACTGTTTGATTTTTTAGTTTTGTTCGCGCGCACGAATATAAATCTGCTTGAATAGCGTTTCACGTTCTTTCGCGTTTCATTTCATAAATCTTGCAAACTAAGACGAGATTGTGCCAGCCGACGCTGAATGTAACAACAAAGATTTGTGAATAAGAATAATATTCCCTGAACCGAAACGAGGGTGAATAACTCGTAAACATAAAATAACAAAGTTAAAATCACTTGTTATTTTTAACGAGCCTTATATGAGAAAATCTAAACAATAATAATAATAATATTTTTATTTGGAACAAAAAACATATAGGTACAAAGATACATGTGAGAAACGATGATCCTGCATAAGTATAAACTGTGTT
>DWPT01005245.1:0-12393 GCA_018251895.1 Agathymus mariae mariae
AGCTAGTTAGTTTTCTAACCAAAATAAAGCACACAATGCATGAAATATTAAACATTAACGAAGGCGTCTACGATTGCTCGAACCCCGCTTGAATGATGTTAAACTCCTCTGGCGTAGTATATTGGTGATTACCTCCGCCATTTCTGTATTATTTCTATTCGTTTTTATATTATGCGTTTCTTTTATAGCTCGAGCCCGTGTTGCCATATTTAAATTTTATTCGCCTTAATGTTGCCACACACGCGACTGCTCGCAATCTCATACCTATGACATCACAACGAAGAGAAGGAGCTCCTTAGTCCGTATTTCGTATACATAAGGTTTAATTTGCGGCTATTTAAATGTAATGATATCTTTGTATCAGATACAGATGTCGGGCAGATAGAAACGATTTGGAAGCTATGTTTTTATTTAGAACGAGGCCATTTCAGCCGGAGTAGGCACGTTTGATATTTTACCTGTGTTTTGATATCGTCCTTGTTCTCATAAGATTTTGTTGCGTGAATGAATGAATGAAGGGGACTCCGAGATCTGCTCATGAATTTGAAATTGTAGAATTTCCTGGTCAAAGATCGTTTTATATGATAATTTATGATATAAAATGTGTATTATTACTTGATCTATCAAAATCGTTGCTTCCAGCGATGATTCGATTTTCTGAAAATCTAGTATTGTTGGGCGTCTTTAGTATATATCCATTTGTATATGACGATGAGAATGAATAAAGTAACATTTTCAGGAAACGTCTTATACATTTGAATGTCTGAAGTAGGATTATCTAGTAGAGTCGTTTACTGTAAGAAATCTGAAAAGCTTAATAATGTTTTTCTATACTCAAATGACTTACTTTAATGACATTAGGTGGTAAAAATCTTATATACGATTCAACAAGGGTTAAGTTACGTGGGAATTTGATTATGATCAGAGGTCATCTTACAAAGCCCAATTAACAAACGCTCTTAGGCCCACGAGGCACCAGGTATACGAACATTGTGACCCCGGGGTTGTCTCCGATAATTAATCAAAATCTCACATTTTAAAAACGAATTACACCTCAAGACGATACAATAGTCGGACGCGGTGCTAAGGTGTTACTGTGAATTTTTTCCTCTCTCTAATTAAGGGGAGGAACGCCGAGTGTTCCTGGCATCGCGTAAATCATCCACTTATTAAAAGAATGCTACGAATCGAACCTTCTTAAGAAACCGACCTCTATGTCGGTTTACGACAGAATTTGAACTGTGCCATATTGCAGTAAAGTCCAATGTCACGCGTCGTGCATTTCGGAAAATGGTATTGTTAGAGTTCCGATTGGAAAAGTAATGCGTTTTAATATAACCGTTAGGTGCGACTGTGAATGATTCTTGTTGTTGCCGATTTATGGCCGCCTCAAGGTGGAATTGTTCGATATTAATTTTCTTTTCAATATGCAGTCTTTTCACGGAAGCTGTGTGCCATTTAAGAATAAACCATAATTTTATTAACATATGTAAGTGAGGGCGAATTGAGTGAAATTATATGTGGTATGTGATTAGTAAACGATATTTGTGTATGTTTTTTGCATAGAGGACTGCTCGTGTGCGATGTTGTGATATTTCCGAGTATTCATGAAACGCTAAGATTTTGTTTGAGGGCCGTCTCTGGCCCGTGTTGCAACTGGCTGTGTCACTGTTCTGCTCTTACCACACACTTAACTATTAACTATTTAGAATCTATCATGTAATAGTATTACTTGTTTCAGTTATAGCTATGTAAACTACACTTAATTAACACTAAATGTGGATGTAATCATGTCAGTCGTAAGCAGCAGATCAGTATCAATTAATACAAGTGTGTTACAAGGCTTAATACTTGTAAGGGGGCGTGAGGGTAACGTTATTAGTCCCCTCATCCCGAATAAATTACGCACCGCGATCGGAAACGGTTGGTACACATACAGCGGGATGTTAAGAATGTACCAAAAGAAAATAACGATTAAAAAAACGAAGTAAATTACAATGGTGTTTGGTTGGTTCATTGACTATTCCAGGACACCGGTCCCTCCTCGTAATCGATGGGGCTTAAAGCGTACTCCGACATGCCACTCCAGTGCGGATCGGTGGACAGGATAGTGTCGGAGTGTCGGGAAAACTCAAGCTTACGACCTGAACATGATTCGTGTATTTGGGTGACGATATAAGATTTAATATAAAAATAATCTAGAATATCCGCTACAATAAATACGGCTATAAATTCATTTACATTTACTTACAAATCAGGCTTCTACGGTCATATCCCTAACGAAAGATGAAATTATCCATTAATTTTATGCTATAAATATATGTACACATATATCGTTGGCCTTGGCATCGTTAATTGGACTGTGCGAAAGTGAAAGGGTTGCCCTGGCAACCAGCAGCCGTGGTTCTTGACCGTTCCGTCGCATGAGCTGGGAGCAGTCCTTTGTCGTTAAATATTCTGTATCGTATTGTGACTGAATAAATTAGTTTAAGTCTTTATAACGAAATAAATGTTTCTTTTCTTTATATTTTACTTCCATAACCATTTAATATTGTTTTATTAAATAAACATACACTGTTAAATACCTACATTCTACCGTCTTACACGTTAGGAATTTGTTTTTAGCGCACAAAATTTAGCCTATTGTGCAGGCGACGGCCGAGGGATGCCTGACTCCTAACGGCTAAAACCACCACTGAATCACGGGGACGCTTTCGTATACTTGTGCGATCCCGACAGTGGGGGTCTGGAGGAACCCTTCTTAAGATTTTAATGGGGCTGGAGTTGCCCATTTTCATCTTCCTTGAAGAGGTGCACGAGAACACCGCACGTACTACCTCTAGGCTTTATTTTGCGATGGCAACGAACACCCCCGTGTTCACCGCCTAGACCTCATTCAGAAGAAGGATGGAGGAGGGCCTAGTAGGCCGCCGAAACAATCGTGTCCGGAGAGCTCCTGTGTGAGCCGGAAGATCAGTAACCTGTGCCGTCTGTCCAACCAATCTTCTAGGTCTGGACGGACAGCCTCGACAGCCTACCGTTTCCACCTATCTATTACCAAGTGCTGAGCGAGGAGATTTCGCACGTGCTCTTCATGAGGGTACCACTCCCTGGGTCCGAATCTCCGAGCACCATTTGTATCCGTTCGTACCACTCCTAACATACCTAACCCAACCAGTGAAATTTCAACATCACCCTATACGGAGTAGCGGCCCCTTTCATTTGAGCATATTTTCATAAATGCAAACATTTAGAAAGAATTTCCTTCGAAAACTCATAAATATCTCCCACTTTTAGTATTTTCCCGTCGGCGCCGACCCGAGTGAATGTACTTCTTATTTTCCGAACGTAGGGTTCAAAATGTTTTCGGCTGAAAAACTCATAAGCGCGTTTTAAAATCGACAGCGCGGAAGGCAAATTAAAGATTAATCCGATTCTCCAATAAATATCGGAATGAATTCACTTCCAAATTGGAAACGAAGAATTGAAACTTATTCGGGATCCATTTTGTAGATGAGGTGTTTTTTCTCTCGGATGAATTACAGGGAGGAGAGATTTGGCCAGCTGTCTGACAACCGGAGAGTTATAGCCTACCGATACAGGAAGTAATTTGCACCGCGAATTTGCTATTACGTAAACACCTTAAACCTCAGATGATATAACTAAAAAGGTTTTGGCGCGGTTTCTTAGTCATAGTTTTAGTCAAGATGATTTCCTTAGTCATGAACATGGTCGGAGTGTTATTCTCGTGTAAGAAACGTTTTTTAGTGGTTGGATATGAAAAAATTAAAGGATATTTGATTTCTCACTGCCCAAGTATGATAAATTTGAAATCAAATTGAATAACGCTAAGGCATTTATGTTAATTAGTTACTTATGTGTCTGCAACTCATAAGTAGATCCGGGGACGGTCACACAACAATCACACTAGCCGTGGGCACTCGCTGTGAGCCGCCAGTTTGACTAGGGCCTGACCGTCCACTTTAGACTGGCCGGTTATGGATGCTAACTAATCCAAAGAGGTTTTCTAAAGGATTAATTTTATGACCAGGTCATGCTAATGAAAAGTAATAGCATTTTTTTTAATTCGCTAAATGGACCATTCCTAATTGGAGTGGGGTTTGTAAGTCATCTATGCACTTTTTGTGTTTAAGATTTATAGAACTTTGCACTACGAAGCTTTTGAGCAAATTGATTTTTTATTGGCATATACAAGTTTGTTACAGGTATGGACAGGGTTGATAATTATAGATTTTGCGACGGTCTATTGAGGTATCTACTACAATGAATAAATTGCAATGTCAGTCTGTAACTTCAAAATAATTGAGGTATCTATATCAATATAGTACTAACATTATACTAACATTGTACTATATAACATATAACATTGTACTAACATTATAGTTATTTCAAAATAAATGACGATAATTGAAATATGTTATTTACGTCATACCAAAACATAATCATGTAATCGAGATTGATTGGTCTCGATTTAGCGATGGAAGCTCTAGATGGATTATGTTACAATTTTCATATACCATGGTTATGTTTTACTTCGATACCTATTTGAAAGGTTTATGAAGTCAAAGTCCTTAAAGTGTATGCTCGAGTGGTATTATTTATAACAACCTTACACAATAAGCTAATTACAAGTTAACGTAAAGTTAACATTTTGGTGGCTTAGATTGGTTTTCATTTAAATTACCTCTAGAGACCTTCTACGTCTTTTGACGTCCGGCCCATACTGACGATATACTGGCTTATTTGATATCAAAATATGTAGAGATAACGTTAAGGAATCGGTAAGCATAGCCCAAATTACCAGAGACATCGCCGAAATTATCTTGTAGTTAGATAAATAATAAATCCTCAAGGTATAAGAATCTATTAATAGTATTATTCAGTTAACTTCCCGATCAATCTTTGGATTTAAAATTATGCTATCGTTGATATTATACATTTTGACTGTAACAGGTCCTCACGATTTTTGTGTTTTTTTTCATTACAGATATTTCCACCCAATTACCTGGTCACGACGAGACTGCGGTAGCGGAGACCAACTCTTGACATTTGACAGACACTAATGACAGATGAGTCTGTCAGCCTCACGTCTAGTTTGTTTTGTGTTTTGGGTAGGTAGTATCACGACACACGACACTATCGACACCTTCACGCACTGAACTTTACACTGTTTTCACCGGACACAAACTTTACATTGGATTCCACGCTTGAATTAATTTAAACCCATTTTCTCTACTAATATTTTAGGATGTTTTTGGTTTATGGCCTCTATTACTAAACGTAGAGTACATAGATGTAAAATCCAGATCACCCTTGAGCATTGTAACTCAATCCAGATCATTGAGTCACAATTTGAACCGGTTTCAAAGACGTGTATAGTTAAGCCTGATTTCTTTGGATCGGTCTTGTTGATAGGGAGATGTGTTTTTTCATTCGTTGAAAAATAGCACATTTTTTTTACCAATATAGGACCTACCACAGATGCAATGAACCTTATAAACCCCGGGGCACTGATTTGAAGTAACATATTTATTAGTGGAACGTTTTATAGAAGCTCCTAAGGAGTTGTTGGATGGTGGAAAGTTCTAAATTCCTGTGGGTGTCTGCATTTCTAACGCACCAGTGGGCGTTAGTTGCTCTATGATGCCCTTTTCGTACTATCGATAAAGTCGAAGGAAACAGCAAACGGCGAATTAGGAGCATATTTATTTTTATTTTTATGGTAATAGCCGACAAACGAGCAAACGAGCCACCTGATGGTAAGTGGTCAACGTCGCCCATGGACATCAGCAAGACCAAAGGTGATGCGTTGTCGGCCAGGAAATAAGAAGGTAAGAATGAAGGTACTGGCTCTCAAGCCCCCAGCCGGAATACGACGAGTCGCAGTCGGTATGTTTGGAGTTGAAGTCTCCAAATAAAATAACGCAGTCACCGAGTGACAGGAGAGTCTTTAAGTCGATTTTAAAAAGGGGAACTTATGGGTTGTAGACTGAGGCTATGATCAGGGACGGATGGCTTGTCATGCCCAGCCTACATACTATAGCTTTGATATTGGTGATACTACTATCCATATATAACTGTATCCTAAACAATCAACGACTCTGTCATTACGTATATTGTACGAGGCAATAGTGAAACCTCTTGAGATAGTGGGTTTTATATAGGTTTCATGAACTACCAATAGGTATACTTCACTATTGCGAACGAAGTCTTTTAATTCAGGGATGTCGGCGCACAGGCCACGTGTATTGAATGATGCGAAACACCCTTGAGTTTCACTCGACCGGTGTGTTATGATTGCCCGCTAGGCCATTGGGACATAATACTAGGGAAGGATTAATAAGTTATTCTCTTTCATTGTTATTCTCCAATTATAGGGAGCTAAGTGGTGGTGCTCAGCGAGCGCCAGAAGGCTCTTCTGAAGGGAATTTTCGTCAGTGTTGACGTCTGTATGACTGAGTATACTGTCAGCATATCATCAGCCAAGGAGGATTACGAGTTTATGATGTTAACCAAAAATACGGCCAACCAGACTATAAGTTTTGTAAGGTAATAATAATAATATAATACCCCAAGGACTAGTTTCTTAATTTTCCACAGAGTTGGAGCTTTATGAATATTTACAAGTAGGGCGTTCGATAGGAGGCGCCTGAATAGCAAATGGGCACTGGAATAAAACAGTAGTAATTGGTGGAATACGATAATAATAGGGAGCCATGGAAACTGGCGACAGCGGTCAGACATATGGTCATGCTTACGAAGTACAGTGAATTTGACACAATTATATCCAGGTTATTAAGAAGTTCCTCGTTAAGGTAGCACAGGCCGATAATGGGGAGCACGACAGATAAATGTAACACTATTTACCTAAATTACATAGAATGATAACAGTTAAATTTCCATCTTATGTACAGTGAAGAGTAAGTACTTGTAACGGTTTGACAATTTAATTCATTTATTCTTGTTAATAAATATAATTCAAGAAAATGAATGTTTTTAAAATCGTGAAAAAATATAATTAAATTATGAAATAAATTTTTAATAGTGACATTACACCGAAAAAGTAAAAATAATTTATATTAGATTAATGACGAATCAAAGTTCCATGGAGTGATTGCGTGAATTGAATGAATCCAACCGATGATTAACGTATTAGTAGTTTACCTAATAATTTTATTGCACTACAAATAATAATGAGTAGGTATGTTTGTTAATTGATAGTTATTATCTACACTCCTCATGTATCACAACTAGTTTATGACTCGTATACACGGCCATCAAGAAAATATTATAATTAACTTATAGTTCAACGTATTACTTCTGAAATCTCAACATAATTATCCTAATTAGTAACAATTTATTTTTTCTTATCAAGCCAACCTAGTCTAGATCACTTGCCAGTTTCAAAACTGTTCTGCATACGTTCACCTCGGTCTCCGGTTACCGAAGTAAATTTGAAAGACATCCTATATATCACGTGAACAACACATTGTTATTAAAAGCTACGGTTTTGAACGGTTTCCAAAGCAACCGCGAGCGTCACTTACGCAGGCGCCGGCAGGACGCGCGGCTGGCCGCGCGCAGCGCGCTCGTAAATCGCAATTTGTCGCGAGCGTGCCTAGTGAAGATCCACTCGCCAGGTTTCCTGCACGGTCTTAAGAATATGTAGACATGGCCCTTTAACACAAACCAAGTATAGACAAATAAAAATATGTATATATATATATATGTATGTAGGTAGATAATATTATCTAATATTCTGTGGGTGGTTAAATAAGTGACAGTTAAAATTGTCTCTGGTGTTTAATTTTCATCTTTAAATTATTGTTAAGATATCGATCACGTGAACGTACGTAGTGCCAGTACCCATAAAGGAAGTAACGACGGCTGTAAATTAAGATGTAAATAAACTTTGTGGTTTTAAAAACAGACAGGTTAAACATTACTTAAGATACAAAAAAAGGGCAAATTAATTTTTTGAATAATTTTAAACTGTAACTGTTTTCATCGTTTTCGTTTCCCCATATTTCGACCCAAAACGAAAACACAAAAATCTTTTCATAAATTTCAACTGCAAGCCTAGTTTTATGGTAGCTCTATGTCGTATTGAGGCTGTGTTATTAGCTTTTAGCGTATCCAGAACAAATCGAGCTTTTGAGAGTTACAATATTGCTAATCGTGCCGTCTCCACCTCCCGTAGTCCTGTGGGGGTGGGTCCCATCTTCCACCACCATCTAAATGCACGTATCCAAATTCTGCCAAAAACGGACGTTACATTCTAAAATTTTATATTTTAAAAACGTAATATAGTACTGCAGTGCTTTTGGACCAATTTATAGAGAAGATTTTTCCAATGAGGAGTATAAATAGTAGTATGTGTACCAAGTTTGAAATAAATAAATTTAGTGATAATAATATATTATAATAGTAATTATATAATAATGTTGCCTTCACGGTAGGCCGATTGGGCTTTCGGGGCGGCGCCACGGCGGTCCGGTCTACTTTCTCCTACTTTCTATGTGTAAATAAATGAACGTATTGCCACCTATTTTAATTATTCGTGCGTTGTCATATTCATTGATAATACAACATTTAGTTTGTTCTCACTTAAAAATATTTTAAATTGGTTTAATCATAGCTCAACAACATATCGAGTAATTGATAAATGAATCTTTTTTACTTCAAAATTGGTCCACGTAACGAAAAATAAACAAGCAACGCGCGAACCGAAGTGAGACTGCACGAAGACACAAATTGAATTTATACGTTTTCGTTAGCGGCCGCAGAGTGCTAACTAATGGGTAGATTTACGGAGAGCGGCTAATGTGTTCGCGCCTTTAGATTTATGCGTACCGCTCGACATGACGTAGGAGCTCCGTCGGAAGTCTGGGAGCACGGCAGTGCTCGGCCACCGTGAACTAAATAAAATAAAGAACTACAGCCGTTGTAGTCTCCAATAATGCAATTCGACATTTGTTGGTCTTGCTCGACGTCATCGCGTTTGTACTTATACCATTGTACACCTTTATTTCTCAATGACATGGTTTCTATTGAATCTTTTCTATTTATCTTAGATACTATTACACCACATTCTTATGAGTTTCTGTTTCATAACTGTTAGTTAGGAAATATGTTGCAAATGTAGCACCAATTCACAGTACACGGGGCTCAAAATGCCTCTGACACAGCAATAGTGGACGGGTTGTTCCTTGTTCAATGCGAGTGGAACACACCAACAGGATACATTACAGGCGAGCGATTAAATTAGGGACTCTGCAATTATTGGCAACAGTTAACTACCCGGAGGTGGGGGGTGGGGGAGGCGGTCTCGGTTGTCGACACGATAAACAAGCCACGCAGGTGTGCACGGTATTGGAAAACTTGCGGGATTAACGTACGGCCGCCCGGCGACGGAGGCTCTCGCCATCGATATCGCTGCAAGACATACTTTTTAACTACTTGTAAAGGAAATTAAAAAAACCTTGGATATTTTCAAGATTTTTCTGATCGAAATCCTATATAAATGAAGTTTCTTAATAAATAAATTCTATGACCAACATGTCAACTGATTGATTGTTCTTTTTTTTTAATTCAGAGGTAGTTCGTCTACTTTTGCTTACCAGCGAAAATTTTTGCATTAAAATATAATACTTACACTTTTAATAAAATGCTAATCATAATTTTTATTTGTAAAAGTTTGTTCACTGACGACGAGGCCGTCGATAGGTGCCGCTGGTTGTGTTGTAAAGCGAGTTATTTACTGAGGCTACTGAGTGCTGCTGTTCGTATCGACGTTCGTACCGACTGCGGATGATAACAGGTGTCCATTACTAGCAAATTGATTTGCAAGTAAGTAGAATAAGTTTAACGCAGTTAGTTATTTTCTTTATACAAATAAATAGAAAGAAATATTATCTACATTATAGAATATTTGGAAATTTTCTTCTCCATTAGATAAAAATGACCTTAGTTGTGTTGTTACTGGTGAGAATTAGTTGCACGCAGTATGACGACGACATGAAGTACGCTGTCGGTACACGGAACCGATGGTTCTTAGTAAGCTACCCAACAATGGAGTATTCATTACGGTTTTATTGATTGGGATACATAATTTAAACACCCATCGATACCTCGATCCCGTCACTATTCTGAAGTACCGAAAGCAACTAGCTAAACATTTGTTTCATAGAACCGACTGATCGCACGCCGCGCACCGCGCACCGCGGTGTCGTGGTCCTCCGGCTACCTGGCTGTGGCTCCCAGGGTATGTTCCGAATTAAAAACGATAAATTATCAACAACGAACCTCCAGCTCCCGAATTAAAAAACTTCCAACTGTTTATTTATTTATGTTCAATTACATCACTAAGCAAATGTCTTTTTTGTTATTGTTGAGTCGATGATATTATGTTTTAAACATATAAACAAATATTCACACACACCCGCTGTAACATTTGGGCGATATGCGCACTTACGGCTACATCGCCACTGACCACCACGAGGGAGGGTGTTCGAGCAATGAAGAAGAAATATCATTTGAAATTCGAAGAAAAAATTGTCTTCCGGAAGTTAATTTAAGAACTTTATTTAAACACTAACAAACCGCGCTCGGTTCGCTTAAGAAAATTTACCCTTTACATACTAGAAATAGCTCCTGCACTGTTTAGAACTGGGTCTATGAATCAGATATATATATACCAGAAAGAACTCCTGCACTATTTAGGACTGGGTCTGTGAATCAAATATACATATATTTATAATTATTTTATTTGAATGGATTGCAATAAAACTAACTTTAAATATTAACTGACTCTAACTGTTACATTGAAAACCATCACGAAATCGGTTAAGCCGTTCTTGAGATTAGTGCGAACAAACGCACAGACAAACAGACAAAAATTCTAACGACTATTGTTTTGGGAGCTATTGTATTAATAAGGGCGACTTATAATAATCTTTCTCATATAGCCTTCATGTACAGACAGCGATCGGTTACAATTATATGTAGAGACTAGCGGCCCTCTTCGAGTTCGTTAGCGTTGAACAATAATTGTTGCTCATTCATATATAGATACCAAATAAAACAAGAATGAGTCATATACATAGTCGCACCGGGTTCAAAGCTTACCTTCTAAGTAAAAGTTATACAAAGTAAAGATTATACAAACTTACAAAATTCACAGCTTTTTATAATATCATTGTAGATATAGATAAAAAAAAAATCTTAATTTTAAATATATGACATAACGCGCATAGTATCGTATCTAATATACATACATATCCTAACTAGATCTCCATAACACTACAATGGCAAAAAAGACACACTTAAGAAATAATTATTATTGAATACTTAAAAAAAAATACTTACCTATACAAAAATTTAGTGTTTGATTTTTTACTTACTGAAATTTAAAGGGAATAGATTACACCATTGAAACTTTACACTACCAAAACCTTTCCTGTCCGCCGCGATACCGAGTGAATGTTAAACATAACCTCACAGGTGTTCCAAAGTTAATAATATAACTCGTGTTATCGGTTTCAAATGTTTGTTTTGCTGGTAGTGAGCGGCTTCAGACTGGTTAGTCCCGTGAAGCTGAGTAGCTGGCATCGTAATCACGTTACAAAATTAAAACCATTTTATTAACGAAGACCGGCAACATTGTACATTGACTGTTGCATAATAAAGCCAATTGAATGTTATTGTTAAACGGAGCGAGAGCGGTGCACTCCTCTTTACACACTTTTAATTTTTCTCCCAAAGATAAGTTTGCTTTGTAGTGTACTCCGTCCTCCTACATCGTAGGGCATTTTATTGAACACTACTACGCCATACCGAAAAAGAAGAAATTCTTACGTTGCAATACGGCCACTAACTGAAGAAAAACGTTAGATTCATAGTAAGTTTAATGATTAGCTTCAACGCATACGCGCTGCCGGACAGTAACTAGGTCTCTCCACGGAACCTGTTTCACCACGCTCCTCCGTTGCGGGTTATTACATACCCAGGACTAGAATATCAATTATAACTCTCAGAACTAAAATCCTCTTGATAATAAATATTACAGTATTCTAATTACTCTTGTGATCACTCGTCATTTACTTTTTTATTTTTAACCCTGAAAATAAGAACACGAGGAACAAATTTACAATTATTATTTCTTACTATTATTTATCAAATAGGTAAATTCTGTAATTAGTTTCGGACTTTCTGTTTTATACATGGTGTTTGTAGAAGTATCGCAAACAATAGTATTAGTCCCCTCCGCGCTCCGACAGCACCGGAGGGGACTCGCTGATTTAATTCCAGTTTGTTTAACGGCACGGGTCCGGTTTGATTTACCGACATTTCTCTTGATTAAAACTTGATGGC
>DWPT01005246.1:0-12392 GCA_018251895.1 Agathymus mariae mariae
AAAAGATTACATTCAACAAACGATACGGAGGGTCGATGCACCATCAGCGCCACGTAGTAAACTAGAGGTATAGAGAGTACTGTTACTATTCTGTAATATATATATATTACATTGTCAGTGCAATAGGAATTTTACTAAATAATTAACAAAAAAACAAACTTCAATTTGAAAAGGTGAACTTCTTGGTTTCGTCTTTTATTTTTCTCACTTAAGAATGGTAGTTTTGCCTCAAATTTAAGTGTTGGGTCAAAAATGTCAGTATACACCCTTCCATCTCAAACATAAAAAGAAATTTTCCAAATCGGTTAATAAATGGAGTTCTGATGTAACAAATTTAAAAAATACATACGAATTGAGAATCTCCTTTTTTAAACCCGATTAAAAATGATCCAATCACAGGTTTAGCAACTAATCCGGTGCCTGATAACATGTCGGCAGCATCAGTTTCATATCACATCTCGGGTCATATCACAATACAAGGACACATGTCAACCGCTTGAGAGAAATTCTAATCCTTTACCTTAAAGAATTTAACTATTACAACTTACATCTTTACGGTCTTGGAAAACTTTCGCTCGGTGCTTCTCTGCTTTCTCCTTCATCGCTTGAAGTTCACTGATGGATCTACTGTATCTATAATGAACAATTGTTATACTAAAGCAGGGTGAGCTAAGAAAATTATTATCATTGTTATTCAAATACCAAATTTAAAATAGGGGAAGACATAAGAATAGTGTAGCAAATGTTACCTAGAATCCGTTGAGTTTAATGTAAGTTTTTACGATATGTACATGACATTAATACATAATGACATTAATCTATCACATAAATGGCTATACGTCGGGAGTCGTATCCGAGAACCTTCGCAGGATCCAAGGATGTTCCTAGGCAGGGTCGACGCCAACTCGGCTACGATGTTTTCTTGAAATACAATAGTTTTGCAACGAGGCGTCCGTTAAGCTAGCTTCTTTTAAATTTAGCTCTTTGACGTTCGAAAAACTAAGAAAATTGTTAGTTTATTTAATACACGACTCATCAGGGGAAAACGATCATCGCCGCCCGAAGACGTTAACACTAGAGGCGCCAACATTCCTTGGAAAAAGATAGACCTGCATCTTGAAGGACCTCATAAATAACATAATAATTCCACAGATTGCACATGAGGTACAGTAGACAATGCTCAGGTAAGCAGATGATAAATAACGATGACATAGTACACTAGTGTTGTCCGTTTTATACGTGTGGAGTGATAACATGCAATTACAGTATATGTTATTCTTGTCCATTACTTATGGTGTACAATAAAGTGCAATTAATATATAGTTACTTATGATAAAGGAGCTTGTGTGCGAGGTAGTGCACGGGGTTCCGCGGTCGTGCCGCGGCCACGTCGCGCAGCGCCAGCGGCAAAATGTGTCCGAAACTAGACCACAGGTACTTCGATGTGTCCGGGTCCAAGCTTTCTGCAAATGTACTTTGGCACGAGCGATCCTACTGGTTTTTTCATGTATACACAGGCTAAAATACTAGACATTCAGGGATATTTTTAAATAACGTATCATTTCAGTTAAGTGATATAATTAAATATATTAATTACTCAAGAGCTTTATTCGAGCACTATCTAGGGTACAGCTTATCGCAATAAAGCTGTGAAAGATCAATATTTATACGAAAATATGAACTTCCATAGGTCAGGTTGACAAGAGATTAAATAAAATTTAATTATACACTATTTGAAATCACCTTTATATCAGTGAAGGAAGTAATCGTGAAACCCAAAACAAGTAGATTTCCAAACTATTGGTGTCGGTGATTAAAGTCTGCCAACCGGTCTGCCTGGTACGTCAACGTCACTTGAAGAGATCCCTCACCGCTCAAATCGATGTTTTCCACTAACGGCAAAAAGCTGACATCATTGGGGTCCTTGATCCTCATTTTGCAGCCGTGCATCTCCCGCTGCGAGTGTCCGCACTCGTCGGTCTGCTTCTCGAACACGTCACCCTGCAGCTTGTACGAGCTGGTGCATGTGCCTATCTTGTATATCTTGGAGTCGTCCGCGTCCAAGACGTACCGACCCATCGCGTCGTAGTAATACTTCTCGCTTTCATTCGGCTGTACGTCGTAGTATCATGTTTATAGTTAGCCGCTGGTATTACTTTTGTGACCGCAACTGTTAATTCGGCCGTGAACTGGTATTTCGGATTAAAGGGTATAGTGAGCAGTGACACAAACAAGTTTCACTTCCACTGAGGAAATTCAATACATCTGTGATCAATTTCAAATATGCTCGTAATCTTATGTGGAAATAGTTTCAAGATTTAACCATGGGTTGTTGCTCATAAAATCCATAGACAAAATAGACAACATTTATGGCACAGCCCATTGCAGGTATGGATTTTCTCACTTTTAACTGAGGAGACTTTTCACCGTAGCGTAGCGAGAGTAGCGTTTTCATCACAGTTCCAGTGAGGATCGGTACTAATTTATTATTACTACTTTGATTAATGGTCACCCCGAGGGTCAGAAGTTTTTATCTTAGGCCAATGAGCTCACGGAAACGCTCCTGGAATATCCACCACTACAGTAATACGAAGCGTGCTCCGGACCACTTTAAGGCAAAATATATATTGAAGGATACATAACGATAATACAGGAATTTATAGTTTGGTAAAAAAATATTCGTTCTCAAAGGACTTTAAAGCTTATGAAGCGTTACATTTGTCATGGAAAACGATCACCTCTTGATGTTTTGTGTTAATAAAAGCCACCGGATACCTCAATGAATTGACCATCACAGTCGACATGATACAACTTGAGGCTGAAATCGAAGAGGTACACACGATGGCCGTACTCATCCACGAAATACGGTCCGACGTTGTCCGAGTAGATAATGCGGTTCGGACCTAAGATTCGACAACCATCAATCCCATTACTAACAAGCCGTGCAGGTCCGCATAGCAGCGACCACTGAGAATAGATATTTGTAATTTATATCAAAGTAATCTTAAGTAAATTTGAGGGCCGATTATCAAGCGCGAATCTTCCGCCTTCGACGAAGCGTACAAAACTTCATAATCAAGTTATTACAGTAGATTCGGTAGTGGGTAAAGATTACCCATAATACGTAAATTATTACGCAATTGATTAACGGCGTGGTGGTCGCATTGAACTTTGTTATCCGGAGATCAATACTATTTTTTTTATTAATTTGTTTTGTTAATAGTTGCCAAACGAGCAGACGAGCCATCTGATGGTAAATGGTCACTGTCACCCATGGACCTCAGCAACGCCAAAGGTATCACTGATGCGTTGTCGACCAGGAAATGAGAACTTAAGAAAGAAAGAAAGAAAGTACTGGCTGGCTGGTAAAGCTATTGGTGAAAGATTAATGCTTTATGGTGATATTTTAATTATTTATAGTTAGTTTAGTTTTAGTAGGCAGTTCAGGCGTTTTTTTATTCAAAAGTTTAAATAGACGTGAAGTCCACTCGTTTCACAATTGCCTACGTGTCGTGGTAAACATTACGTTCCAGTGACATAAAAAGCATAAAACAATCGCCAAAGGCGAACCTGGAACTATTATCAAGTGTTTCTGACCTTATTTACCCGCCTACAACGAAGCAAATGGAGGGTTTTGATTTTGACTGGTATATATGTGGGTATGTATGTATTATTATCTATTCCCTTATATCTCCTAAACTAATCCTGTCATAATTTAACAAACGTGATATCGTTGGAAGCGTCTTGATTGTCCGCTAGGTATAGGCTACGTGACGTAACATTAAATCGCATGTGGCACCCCCTAGGTGATAAATTTTTAAAGACGTCGTATTGGGTATCAAATACTCTGCAGATTCTTTATCACTAAGTTATAACCCCAAATTAATTTTAATAAAAATTAGGTCAAATACTAAAACCGATTACTTAAAATACACGTTATAAAAATATGAAAGAACAAAATATTCTCATGTTCAAAATATCTTTTGTACTTTCTTTCATTTTCAGCCGAAGTATTAAATACTTCTTCCATTGGTCTCTAGTTTTGTTACCTTTGCTAATGCGTTGTCATCTACGTACAGGTATATTTGATTGTGGTACTATTATCATTAGCTGACATCAAAAACACTTAAGTATTTTGAATGTACATAACCAAGAATACCTCTGACACTTAAGAAACTCATTAAAGCCTTCGCTGCGTTTGACTGCAGTTCTTGGACGACCTGGAGATTTGTCTGCAGTACCTTCTCAGTTTCTGACCAACACTGTCCCTTCGTTTCAGTAGTGAAAGGACACCTAGACGTGAAAATAACGTGACCAGTAATTCACAGTAATAATGTTATGTACATATTGGGCATAATGTAAGTTAGTTGTTCCGAATGAGTCCGATGTTAGGCTAAGATTCAAAGGGTCATAGATAGTTTTCAATGGTCCTCGACAGTCGTCCCATGTGTTCCCGTCGACTATTGGAAAGACATTTAAAGGATAAAAATCTATAATATACACAATCCTATTAATCGGTCTAGTTGGACCACTCAAGAATATCTTTTCAAAAATTTCTATCCAATAATATCAAAAAATATGTAAGTCGTTTTTTGGCTCTCATACTGCAGTTTCGTCATGCCGCTCAAATCATTAACATTTATAAGGTCCAATAACATTTGGAGTTACCTAGTATCTATTTCCAGATCTAAAAACTGATCAAGTTTGTAATTTGAACGAGTTAATAAGGTTAACGGAGGAATTTGACTGGTGAACTCACTGTATTTTCTTGAATATTGCTTCTTGTTCAAGTATATTTTTTTCTACTTCGCTCAATTTTTTCACCGCATCAGCGATTTGCTTGAACTCAACGAGGCGATTTTGCCAGTATTTATACTCCTCCAACAACCGCGACATTGGCATGTGCTTGGAATCTTCGATTTTGTCTTTTAGTATTTCCATGCTGCGCTGTACCTAATAGGACAGTATGATTGTTTTATTGTCATGGGAGTATGAGATTAGTACTTTGGGATGCAAAGGAGCTCAAACTATCCTTGGCGGCGTTAGCCACAAAACATCAGGTATACTGAATACTCAATATAAAAAATGGTTCTAAGTAGTTATTAGTGGGATCCGCTTGTAAGGATTTACTATAGTATACCTGTCTATATACTGTAGTGAGTGAACATGTTTTAAGAACGTTAACAAATAACTGAATGCCATATATTGTGCCTATCTGTCCCCACGACGTTCATGTGCTCGCCGTGTTAAGAGCAGACATTTCGCTCATACCTTATATGATTGTATTAGTAATTAAGTATGTAAATTAACACTGTGAAGTAACCCATATATGCAATTATTCTACATCTAACAGACATGATCTAAACAGATCTTACTTCTGCGATTTCTAAAGAAGAGCGAGTATCTTGACGGAATATGTCGAGGTGCTCCTTGTTCTTGTCGTACAACTGGTTCAGCAGGCTGTTGATGCTGGAGTTGCATTGTTCTTGCAGGCATTCGAGATTATTGCGGGCGCGGAGTAGGATCTCTTCTAGACTGACGCGTATTCTATTCAGCTTTAGAAGGATAGAGATGAAAATAATAAAAGGGATGATCTAGCTAAATCAATAGTGACCTTCCAGACCACCAGACCAAACTAAAGGTTCGGGTTTATATAACGGACGCAGCCGTTTGCCCTTTCTACGATGAATATAAATCGATGGCATGTCACTATTGTTGTCATAAAAAGCATTACATGTGTGACATTCAATATTTACGAGTACAGTGGTGCCTGAGGTAGTTTGCAGGTGTCCTTGGATTAACATCACGTTATATCGATTGATAAGAGACCCATCATCTGACAACGGGACGGAAGACGAGGACGACGATGGTTATATGTCACTTACTAAATTTAGTAAGTTAATTATTCATTATTACTGAGAAGTGTTTGTCAATCAATCAATCATATAATAATTTAAGTTTAATATTTTTCTCTTTGAAATGATTGTAATCTTTCTTATTATAACAATAAGAAAGTATTTTCGACTCGACAAAAAAGATTATAATGAAACCGCATATTGAGTGCCTCATATTGTAGATACGTGAAGTCTGCGGACTTGCTCTATGTAAGTCTTGTTCGCGAAAAATACAACCTGATTTCCTTAATTTCAGGAATAGAGTTACGTCCAGGAACGGTAACGTTATTATTTTGTGTCACAAAGTTTCCTTATAAATTTTACGTTTATAGTTAACACTAACAATAACTTGATCCGTTAGCAATAAAGATATATATTTATGTGTGAAGATAAATACTTCATTTTTCTTTTGCAGCGATATGGGAAAATGTTTTTTGGCGAACTCATCTACTTTCTCCTGCTTATCAAGTCTTTCAATGTCAGATCTAAGTTGATAGAGTCGTCCCATGAAATCTTCGAAGCTCTCTTCTACTTCTTTATAAATCTCTTCTTCTAACTGAGATTTGACTGGAAGGAATTCTCGTGCAAAATCAATTTGTTTTGTCTGATTCAGAAATATTGTATTTTCCATTATTTCCCGTAACTCATCTCTGCTTATAACGTGAGTATATTTATCTGCCACTTTATACGCCTCGTCCATTGTTTTATCCCAACAAGTTATAAAACTATTCACTATCTTTTTAACATCTCCATAATATTTGTGATACAATCCATCTTCGAATTTCACGTCATCCAAAAGCTTTATGTAATTTCTCAACATTAGTGTAACGTCGCCGTGAATTTTAAGAAACGGATTCACAAATGATTGCTTTCGTACTTCATACAGAAATGTTTTGTAAATATCCATAATATTTTTTATATTCTCTATAAAGATATAAGTATAATAAAAAATATAGAAGGATAGTGCACTTCAACGTTTAAACTTTGAAAGGCTTATAGCGCAGAAGCAGAACACTTATTTCTCTTCCATAAATATATTATAATTAAACTTACTTAATCTGTTTCAACTGTTGTTCTGTATTATACATAGAGTAGGGGAGAGATACGACAGACAGGCTGCCTGTAAGTGGAAACGTCCGACGGTTAGAAAGACAAATAAGATGCGGTAAACTATCTATCTTTTTCTACTACCGTATGCGTATTAAACAACAGTTTGTTTTTTAAATAATAAAATCAAAACAATTTACAAATCACACACGTTTTTGTCATTTTATCAACCGCATAAATTCAATTACAACAACAATCCGTCGTTCTATTATGCTCACTTTTCTGGCTAATGACGCATGCGCGAGATGAGAGCGGTAGAGAAGATACCGCAATTTTCTCTCTCTTTTTAACCAAAGGCTTCCCTGCTCTATCTATGTTACCTCTATGCTCGTGGTACATACAATAAACCACATACATAAAATCTATGCTAAAGTAATAAATTGTGATTTACACATTATTAGATACCAGAAGGCGTATGTCTATTTCTATGATAATCTTGAGTACGATATGCAAGAACAATTAAATTTTATCAACGACAATTAAAAATTTACAGATTTCGTGCCTCACACGACAATCGAGCACACTGGAAATTAATCTATGGAATTCGAAAAAAGATACTCTCGTAACCCGATAATTCACAACAAACATCGATAACGAACTCTGTGAAACATAAAGTCATACACGTTATATGAAAAATATTGTTCTGACTTTTTTCAAGAAGGTTAAGCTACAGAGCAAACCCTTAACCCGACCGTCTTTGTTTTAGAATCAAATTGTATCTGGCTAAATTGTCCAGAGGAGTATTCTCAAATTTTTGATATCATTTTTCGTTTCCGTAATATATAGTCATAATTAAAAATTCGGAAAAAAAAACAGTTTTTCTCTTGAATCTTTTTTCGTTTTTGACTTGCTCGCAAATTCTTTTTGCACCTTACAGCTCTCGTAAATATGCGTCTTTTGAGTCTTTTTTGAATATCATATCTTGACAACTCTCCAAGATATAGGGGATTGCACTTTTTCCTGAAATCGGCGCCTACACTGGAGCGAACGAAAAGACATCTCCGATGTCAAAAAATGAAGAGTGGTTCATAATTCATAAAAATATCTTACTTTATATTTTATAACCACTTCATGTTATTTAGTATGTGCAAATAAGTGTTCAAGATTTTCTGAAACTGCGCTTGGTTCATTGTGAAAACATTTCACGTCACTACACGCAGTTATATTTCTGCTTATTATGGATTAAGTTCTCCATGGCGAAAGCCTTAGAGTATTGTAATTCTATGCCTAGTCTGTGTCGATTAGTCTGTGGCCTATCGGGTCGAGTCGATTGGAGATTTGTCTGTCGAATTAGGTATCAAATTTCTGAGTGGACTATGGAATTATCTATCTGTGAATAAAATAATTGTATAAACTTTTTATCAAAAACACCAGAAATGTAAATGATAACATGTGCTTGCTGGATGGCCCACATAATAATCATACAAAATAAGTTTGTGCGACCGTCTCGGTGGCGACCACGAACACCTTAAGATAAGCTGAACTGTAAAAATACATTGTATTTCCACCGGTAAAAAGGTGATCGATTGTGTTTTGTATATTTACAGAGGTATTTTTATCAAATTTTGAATTTGTCCGTAAAATCAAAGTTTTCACAATAACTACTAGTTATATCACGTAACTCACATAACCATCGATGATAATAGTAACCTTGTTTAAGTTGTCCTTCAATTATGCAGTCTTGTTCTTTTGTTTATCACATTCGGTCGCTTGCCGCAGAGTTTTGTGTTGTTTAAAGTTGATTAGGTGTTGTACGTGACTAGTCTGGGTATCTGTTACGCTTCCAGTATTTATCTAATAAAATTCTTTATACGATCCAAATTTAAAATAAGGTTTATGTAATCTGATATTAGCTATATTGTTATCATATCTACAGAAGTTGTTATGTGTGCAAAATGTACGTATTTTAACATGTTTCCTTGTTTATTACAGCTTTGATAGAGTTGCCACCAAGCATGGCGTGTTGAGGCCATCCACCCGTTGTTTACTAGCATTCCAGTTTTATAAAAAAAATTGTAAAGAAATGGCGAGATATTTTGAGAATACGACGATTTTCAACTTTAGCTGGGATCAAGTGGCTTGTGGATACTGGAAAAGATACCCCAACCCACAGAGGTATTTTAGATCAGTGCAAATAAAGTCTTGAGAATTTGAATAAAAATTATATACTTTTTTTAACTTATAATGCATTGCTTATATTGCATGGCTTAATGTTTTTTACTATTTTATAGACTCAACTTTCACTGACAGAGAACTAAATGTGATCTTATCAATTATACATTATTTCAAGCTTATTTATAACTGCCCAAAATTTACAACCACATTTTGATGTATTATTGCAAAAAAAAAATGTTAATTTTTAAATGGAGTCAGATTTATATTAAAAAATTCAGAAACTTATGGTGTTCCTCAGTCTAGCCTCTTATCAATACAAATACCTAATACCTGGTAAAGAAAATATTCAGCACAAGGTTACTTTAATTATACAACCATAATACTACTTTCAATGTATTTAATAACATATATAATATTATGAATACAATATATATTAAAGTATTATTTTTGAGATATTTTCAATGTTCATATTGATGAGCTTTTTATGTTGGTTAAAAGGCTGTTGCATATACACAAATGGCCAAGATGTACATTTCAGAGTTATTGATTCATAAAGTTATGTTAACCAATCGGTTAATAAGATTTGTGAATAAACAAAACATTGATTTTCAGTACCCATGTCCTATCAGAAGACACTTTGAGCAGACAGGTGAAGGATGGCTGTTTGTATACTAAGAGAGTGCTCACCAAGACCAACAGAGTTCCCAAATGGGGTGAAAGGTGAGTGTAGTCTCAGTGCAATAATAAAATATGAATCAGTAGTGATAGCATGGTTGTTGGTCCTCTATATGGAGGAATTGAATTAAAAATCTGCATATATTTAAAAATTGTTCAAAGTTTGAGTAAAGGAAAACCCCATAAGGAAACCTTGATACATAGAAGGTTTATGCTGCAAATTATAAAAGGTATATGAAGTGAATATTTTTAATAAGAGTCATATTTGTCAACTAGCCGTGACACATTCTAAACATTGTAGTTTAAAAGAACCAGGACAAACAAGAGTATGCATGAAAAATTCATAATCATAATATATTTTGTTGATGGATATCAAAGAATGTATTGATGCTTCTCCACCAATAGCAGTATTATATCTTTGATGTTTTAAATTTTACAACTTTAATTTTACAACTTCAGTTAAATGAAAGATTCAATTATAATCCTATACATATGATATATAACATAAAATGGACTATGTGCTCACTTCATACACATTTTATTCTTTAATAAGAAGAGTTCTTATTAATGTCAATTACATTTAAATATCTGGGTGTATCTTTGTTGTTTACATAACAAGACATCTTTATGTTGGAAAAAAAATTGGGTTACTGGCGTTTTAACAGAATTGCAGCTATCATCTGTGTAGATTTATTTGTAGGATCATCTTATATCTGCTTGTAAGTGTCTCACTTCAAGGTTTTTTTATTTTGACAGTTATGTGCAAGTTAGTCTTCTATTATCATGTTTATAAAATACTTGATAGGTTCTTGTCAATAAAATAGCTATTGTTTTTACAGTATATTTATTTATAGTTCCCTAATTAACTATAGATGTTGACCCCATAGTCCAGTTGGTAGTGACCTTGTCTGCTGAGCTAGGGGTACCGGGTTCGATTCCCGGCCGGGGCAGATATTTGTATATGTGACAGATAAATGTTTGTTCTCGGGTCATGGGTGTTTGTGCTGTCATATTTGTGTATGTGGATGTCGCCCACAACACAGAGTATCCTACGGTGGGGGTGTGGGTGTGTAAGCAATAAATTGATTTATTGCACACATATACACACACACATATTACATAACCTTGAGGCTACATGGTAATGTAAGGCCCCTTTTGAAGCATTTGTGCTTAATGGTATGAAATTCACCTTCTCAGTGGAATGGTCTGGTTGCCTTATAACATTTTGGATGTTATTTGAAGATTAGAGATGGAGCATATTACTGGCTCCAGTGAAATAAAGATGTCACCATTGGCAAGATAGGATAGACGATGACAATTATATGTCATACTATTTTCACATCTTGTTTAACATAGGACTTCTTTATAGGGTTCTCAATAATACCATTCTTTATCCTGAGGTGGGAAATTCGTTAGTCCACCTAACTCTCTGAGGAGGACTGAGTCAAACTGTGTGTGGAGAAAGTGGTAATGTTGATAAAGTAGGTGTTCATTCCAAAACTGGTACATTACTAGACAGTTCTGTTGTTTATTCTTGTCTATTAAGTAGAGAGCCTTAACTTGAAGATGAAGGTTGTTATGTCTACGAACATGCGCTTACCAATGAATACGAGGTTACACTCACAAGGTTATCAAATTATTGCGTAACACCTTTATTTGTGTAAACAAAAATATTGGCTGTTGGAAGTATGCATTACTAAGGTACACAAGCTTTACGAAAATATTTTATCAACACCAAACTTTATAATTGATCAGTGGAACCAAATTAGGTTGTGTAATATAATTATATACAAATAAAATATTTATGCTAAGTATGAGCGTTTTATGATATTTTTTATTGTGTTATTTTTATAATATTTATAATTCGTAGCTAATTTACGATTTTATCAGAAAGAAAATAAAGTTATATCATGATATTAAAATTTATTCGTCGCCGTTTGAAAACATTTTATTATGGTACGCTTTGTACATATCGTGAACATTCGCATCATTGTAAAAATAAAGGCATATTGAGTTTTATATATATTCACTCATAGGTATTTTATTTTTATTATTTAAATACTTTCAACATGATTGTCTTATCCGAAACATACATGGACAGTTTATTCTGAAAGCGGTGCAAGTCCGTTTTTGAAAAAAAATTAGATATCACGTAATTCATGCTTAATTTAATGTAATTGTTTATGTATAAACTGGTCCGTGTTTAATCTCTTTAAAAAATCCCATGTTTTGTACAACTTAAAATCGGTCGGTAAATGAATTTTTATATTTATAGATTATGAAAGTGGTGCAAGTCCAATTGACAGAGGTTTATGTAAGTGGTGCAAGTCCAATTGACAGAGGTTTATGAAAGTGGTGCAAGTTCAATTGACAGAGGTTTATGAAAGTGGTGCAAGTTCAATTGACAGAGGTTTATGAAAGTGGTGCAAGTTCAATTGACAGAGGTTTATGAAAGTGGTGCAAGTTCAATTGACAGAGGTTTATGAAAGTGGTGCAAGTTCAATTGACAGAGGTTTATGAAAGTGGTGCAAGTTCAATTGACAGAGGTTTATGAAAGTGGTGCAAGTTCAATTGACAGAGGTTTATGAAAGTGGTGCAAGT
>DWPT01005247.1:0-12391 GCA_018251895.1 Agathymus mariae mariae
TTTTATACCGACACGTTGAATAAATTCCGAACATTGATGCGACAGACTGCATTCTAAAAAGTGACGTAATAATATAGGAATAAGTTGTATTTTATACATGATTTATGCGGCTCATTGTAAGTCATTATAAATAATTCGCCTGTGAAACATTTTCGAAAACTGTGTACACAACAAGAATTTTTAAGCAGCGTCTCCATTTTTTATACTCCTTAACCAAATTACCAAATTATATTTAAAAGACTACTTGTAAATAGAATTGGTTTGGATAGTAGTGCTGTAAAGCATCCACAATGTAGAAAGAATCCACAATTTTTTGACGTTGAAATAGCAAAAAAGCACCGAACAAAATCACACAATATCTTTGTCTATTTGCACTTTTATATTATACTTTTTGGTGCTCTTTTATGATCGTATAGAAAATTTCATAGACATTTGAATATACTTTGTTAATATACATTTATCGTAAAAAAGAAATGTACATCGGAAGTGAAGAATCATTAGAAATTATAATTAATAAAACGTTTAATAATAATGAGGTATTATGTGATTTATGGCAATATTCAACTATGTACTTATTAAGTCTTTTATCACACATCTTTTTCAATGATTTTGGTTATATATTATTCACATATACTCTATATTCTACGTATTGGAACAAAATTCTTAAAAAAAAAGAAGACAAAAACTTTTGCCGTGCTTAAATTTTGTCAATTTTTATCGGTAATTTTCATATTTCTTTATGTTATACGTGTTTATTGCCATCGTGTTACGAACATTGTCGACGGACACTCATAAAAAAGACATTTATCAAACTTCATATTATATTTATCAACCGAATGTTATTTAGAAGAGGTTTCTTCCTTTCTTTTTTATTGAATTGTCGACTGAGACGCGCGAAGTGATAAAATAATATTCTTTATACGGTAAGAAGCCAAGAGACAATGCCAGTGTTTTTGTATGCAGTGGCAGCTCCTAGATCATTACAATAGCATAAAGTAGCCAGTTATGAAGCAGCCGTACGCTGTGAGAACCTGGCTTCCGACCGGTTTATTGCTTTTTTTCGGAATTATACAGTTTTCAGTTACGACATGAATTAATATTAGACGCAAACTTTATTTTATGCTTAACTTACGTTACATGCTGGTTATTCACGTATGCCGTTGACTTTAACCATTGAATGGGTCACTATAGGGCACTGGTTATCTTCATAGGTAATGTTCAAAGCGCATTCTACCATGCTGCTCTACTACGCCCTAGTTGGTAGTGGTCATAGTTGCCGAGCGAGGTTTTCTCGATTCGGTTACCTTCCAATGTGGGTTTATCTGACTGAATGATTTTCGTCTTGGACTTTGGTCATTCATGATGTCTTTTCTACTAAACTGAATTAAGTTTGGGTGACGGGTCCCTTTTATTTATCGCTTTATTGTGTGTGTCGGTGCTACCTGCAATACAATGAAGCACTCCGTTTGGGTGTGAGTGTGTAAGCATTTAGGAACGTAAAATGAAAGTCAATTTAGAGTTATCGGTATACTCCGAACACCCGATTCATAAAAGTCTAAAAAGAAAAATGGAATATCGAATAAAATCGTATCGACTGAGATAAGGGCGGCGACGCATTCGTGCTGCGTAGCCTACGGCTGCATCTCGATATTTCATGAAACATCCGATTTATATGCGCGCGCCAGCAAAACCTTAATGTTCACCGTAGGTAATTACTGTTAAAAAGAAAAACGGAACGTAACCGTTCCATATGCTATAAAACACAAAAAACACTTACATTTCATGAAAAACCTGGTACCATTACAAATGTCGTCAGAAATACGTTTAACTTAAACGATTGAATTTGAAGTTATCAAACGTATATTATAATGTATTTTTATAAACTAATGGATTCAACATCTTAAACTTCATCACCAATTACCAGCAGATAGGATTGTTGTCGAGCATTAACTTATGTAAAAAAATCTTGATATTGTTATACGTATACATCATTGACATCTATATTCAATATTATATAAAATATTTAAATAAATAAGTCAAATCAGTTACAAACAGCTTTAGTTCTGGTTGCTATAGCGAGGAACTAAAAATTAAGAAGAAGGTGTATTTTATAATTAGCACGCGACGTCAAAATGTTAAGAACATCTATAAAATCAGGCAACTCTCGTTTCTCCAGCGATCTGGATTAGGATATAACGACCCTCATTTTCAAAGCAAACCTGAGCTTCTTGGCAGGTTAGCTATTAATTATAGTGGTGACGAAATGATATTCGTAATTTACTCGACGTAATATGAATATATACCGACTCAAAAAGTATACAGATCGTCGCAAGCTTCGCTATTTCTGTACGCTAAAAAATACTAGAGAGCTCATATCGGACTCACTGGAATGGACTGTCCAGAGTTTTTTACGAGGTTCGCTTTACTTATCTGTGTGTCAGGTAGCATGCGGTTATCTGCGCCCACTCTGATGGATCGATGTTAAAATGTCGGTCTTATTGCTCGCGCGTCTGTCTTCTAATTGAGTGCTCTTTAATGGAAACCGCGCTCGATTTGAAATATGTAAATAAGTTGTACGGAAATCGTAGTAAGTTTTGGATGGAACAATATCAAAGTGTCATAATTAATCATTTGTTGTTTCATTACATCTAATTTACTGCAATAAGTGTGCTAGTTATATTAAATTAAATATCTTTGTTATAATAGTTACGTTGTTCGATGCTGCATACTTCCGAGATTTTTATGAAATTTGTTTAAATACATGCTCCCGATTTTTACCTACCATGAGCACTTTTTTCATTTTACTGTGATATTATTTTTATAAAATTGATTTAAATGAAAAAAAAAATTGGGTCATAAATATACAATTATTTGTAAATTATAGCGCTACCTGTCATAGCATATCGCATATCGGATCCTAACCTAACTAAAATGACCTGTTCGACAAAATACGTCATTTTTATTACCTAAATCTATTGAGTCTTTCAGAAATTACACGACGTGTAACAGAAGCACTCACGGGTAAACGTTATATAAAAATTATGTTAAATAATAATATCACAATTTTTTTATTATTAAACATCTTAACAAAAGAAATTAGTATTGGTATAACTTCAGTTTCATGAAGTCATTCGGAAGTCCCACGACCAGTAACGAATACAGTTTTATAAGTACAAAGGATTTTTGAAAATAAAAATCAGGAATATTATTACCAATTCGTACAAATAATAAAATTGTAACGAGGTCGAATCTGAACCGACGAGGCCAAAACACTTTTTTGGGAACCTTTGTTTATATACCTGACTACGAATCACACTAAAACCACTGAAGAAATTTAGATGATACTTGGCACTTTAGTAGTTTATAATATGGGTCAATCTCAAGAAATCTCAAGAAATAATGGATCTGTTCCCGCGGGACATGAAATAAAAGTTAATGTAAACGTTTAGCTAAGAGGACAGTAAAAGAAAAAATATTTTCGGGCTGCAGCTGTTCTAGTTAATTAATACGTGTCCACTTCACGGAAGAAGAAAAATCCATTCTGAAATAATGCGGATGATATTTCTAACCACAAATGCGGATGATATTTCGACCCGTAAGCCGTAGGTTTACTGGTATAATCATAGCTTCCTCAAAAACAATTATTGTCGTTAATTTATTTTCGTAATTTCTTTTTATATTTAACATGTAATCGTTTTGAAAATCTTAAGAATATTTAAACAGGTATTGGAATTCATTTATAAAATACTACCTGTAAGCATATTTGTGTAACTTAAACAAAATCACAAAAATTTCATACAAAAACCTCATACTAAACCTACACCCGTGGTCAACCACAATAGAACTTGTCAGATTATAAGATGAATGATTAAAATTTAGGCATCGAGCCAGCCTTCGCCTACCTGAGATAAAATATATTATTAACGATACCGTTTATTATTATGAAATACCTAATATTTTTAATACTGATCGAGTACATATACTTTAAAAGGGAATGGAAAAATACATATATTAATTAAGCCATCATCATAAATTTAAATTTAAGATCGTCAATTCATCAGTACCGTAGCTAATTATGTCCGTATAGCGTTTATTTAGGATTGAATTGTGCAATGCAGACCAGGACTGCATGTTAAAGCTGTGAGTGTCGGATATCCGACGCAAACTAGAGGTACAGTCAACAGCATAAAGAGACAGACTGATTGTTATCGATAATCTAAAGTCTTTAAGTCATGTCTTGAAGTTATGGCACTTGATTAACACTGGAGCAGGATATCAGAGAAGCTCCTAGCCTCCTCTATCATGAGAAAGACTTGACCCTTAATGGTTTGAAACCATGCACTAATGTCATCACGACACTTATTTCATATCAATAGCCGACAAATGACGAATCGGTACTCATTCAAAACTAGTTCTGATCCTACAACCAAAACAAGTTAAAACCTTACCGGATATATTGAGAATGAGGGTAGCAGCTAGTAACACAAAACGGCACTCTACACTGAGTACCATCGAGATTTAAATGTGTGGTACAGATCGTAGTGAAATTTCCCACGATTCCAGGCGCCATTGCTATGTCTAATGATGGTTCTAACTTATATAAATAAAAAACTTAGTTTTTTATGTTAATAGCCGACAAACGAGAAGACGAGCCACCTGATGGTAAGTGGTTACCGTCACCCACGAACATCAGCAAGAGCAAAGGTATCACAAATGCGTTGTCTCCTCGTTGTTTCCTGAAATGCGAAGAAAGATAGTACTGGCTCTCAAGCCCCCAGCCCGAACACGACGAGTCAAGACGACGATTGACCCAAGCAGGAGGGTGGTAGCCTGCCAGGCAGGCTTCACGGAAAGATTACTGTGAATGATATTAATGACTGCTTTCTTTCGCCTCTTACGACCCCCTGTTCCGCCAGCATGGGATTAGGGAGGACGGTATTCTACGTCGCCCCAATACGGCCAAAAATTAAGTTCGAATACAACATTCCAATGTAAGCAACACAATTTTAGACAAACTTAACGTTGTCCATTTGAACAGATTCATCTTGTTAATTAACTCGAATGATCGTGTCTGTCTTTGACTGTACAAGTACAATCCCGAACAATAGCTGCTAATAATAAGGGGCGTTGTATTTACGAGCATACGTGCCCTCCAAGCTGAGACGAGCAAGCTCTATTGTACTCGGACCTCCTATGATTATTTCAGTGAGTTGCATTTTTCCAGAACTCCTTAAACTTCAGTATTTTTAGTCCTACTATAATAAAATCAAATCAAAAATTCGATCAAAACAAGTCAACTAGCAATTTTTCGAACTTTCATTAAGTTTAGGGTTTGAATTAACATTAATGTTTTGCTACGAACGAGAATTTCATGTCATAGGAAATTTGTTTGTTTTAAAATATACTGATATTGTATATATGAAACGCATTCAATTTTATCGATCTTTATGTGTCAAGTGTCAAACTAACAAACACATACGAGTGCATCTCATGAGTTTACCTTAACAAAGCTAAGGTACCAGAAATAGAGGTTTTTAAATAGATTTTATGGAAAGTAAACAATACCATTATCTATGACACGCTAGTTACTAAAAAAACTTAGATTTTTTTTATTTGATTGTATTTTATTCATATCACAAGTATTATAATTATTACTGTATTGTTAATTTCATTTCATTTCATTCAAGTTTCATTTTCGAGTAATACTGACTTTCGAATTGAATGTAACGATCTTAATCGTAGTAATTTAATTAACTGTTTATTGAATATTATAAATAAAATTAAATATCGTCATGTGATGGTCTAAATGATTGCAAAATATACATCTTCGGTTTTTAATACATTCTCTATATGTAGTTTCTGATTCATTTTTCGAACAGTTAAAGTAATTTATTTTTAAGTTACTAAATAAAATAAGTTCCTAATTACAAACTAAACAACATTCGCTGTCAACACATTTGCCGCTGACTGTACACAAAGAACATTGAAATAACATAAACTATAACTGTATTAACTTACGTATTGTAAACACATTCTAGTATTAAATTGTAAACTAAACTTGAGCAGTGGAGCTAGGTTCGCGGCCCACACGGCGACCTAAATACGCATGCGCCTGCGCAGCCGGCGCCCGCCAATCACACAACGCCATTCAAATTACGATTCGGCGCCAATATCATAATCTGTAAATCAATGTACGAATTATTGGTACATAAGTCATTAAATATTATTGGTAAATGCCCTTTACAATACTGTTTTTGATTTCCAATATGACACGTTTTATTTATGACTCGTAGTGGTTGACACGATTGCCGTGTTATAAATGTATCCTATGATGCTTTCTGCCAATTGCTATTTCCTTTGTCAATTCTGGCACTTATATGTCATTAAACTTTGTTTCGTGTTTCATCTTAGAACAAAAGTGAACATTGGAATAGACAATGCTGTATTAATATATTAATACTTTGACTAAGGATGGTTATTGCAGACGCATTTTTATGGTTCTGGCTACTTATAACCTGTATCCATATCTAGATGGTTGTATATATTTTATGAAATCTAACTATGTAAAATTGATTAATGATCACAATTACCAAATTAGATGAAGATTTAAAATTGCATGATTTGATTGTAGTTTGATTGGTAACAAAAGTGCTTAAACATTGTCTTATTTTGCTATTTGACAATTATCCTGAATTTTATTTTTATGTAATACCTATTGATAAATTAATAAAAAAGGGTGCATATCAGAGTTTGGTACCAAAAATATATTGTCACCTTTATTTTCAATCACGGATTTTGATTTTATCTTATGCACTGAGAAGTTCATATCATATCTGTTTAAGACTCCGTATGTGTAAATAACAAGTTAAGTGTGAAACCAATATGTAACGTATCCATTTTAACAAGTTCCACGCAAATTGTGTTTGTTTTTACTTAAACTATCCTGTTGCAAGTATCCTGATGTTTGTTCACAACTAATTGCTGTTATATTTACTCGATATCAATAACTACCCAAAACCAAACAGTTCGAACCCCGGAGTCTTTGTTAACTTGTGTCATCATACACGACTGTTTTGGTAAGGCGATCTCTCCCTTAATCACTTAGGAAGCGTAAAGATATTCAGGTTCGTTTTAAAGAAATTTTAGTCTTAAATGTTGATTATTACATATTATCTAAGCTATATTTAAATAAATCCTATGTGTTTAAATATATATATTTAAGTACATTTATAATCTGTTAATGTCTTAATGTCTTTATGCATATGTATACGAGAATATACTCTACATATTAATTATTTTTCTGTATATTTACTGATATTAAGTATAGTTATTAAAAAAAATTTATTAATCATTTTTTTATTGTTCATATTTCATTAAAATTGAATACATTTGTTTTTCACAGGTGTTTTGGGAAGCGTAAAATAAGATTTTTTAGTTAATTTAACACGGGTTTAACATGGCCTCCATTTTAAAGTTATTCAATTCACTAAGCCAGAAAATAATTCTTTAAGTAACAGTATCAGCTAACCGGTAAATGTATGCGATAAAATTATTTGCTGAGCAAAACTATTTAAATAATTACCAACTACTCTATATAAATCTTAATGTATCACTTAGCGTAGTGTAATACAGGCATAGTTTTATAACCAATAGTGGACAAAAAGCCAGGTAAAGTCCAGTTAAAAATCAGCCAAAAAGCGGTCGTAAGTTGTACCTATAAGGAAAAATAAAACTAAACATTAAACCTTCACAATATGAGCTTTCGTTGCTCGAGGGATGAGCGAACCTTTTAAGATGTTTTCCACGGCCGTGCAAGGCATTAAGCCAAAGTAGAGATAAAGGTGGTAACAACCTCTGGACGATATGTTGCCGTGCCATAAATATATTTATCTACTTAGCGTTTGTTGTAAAGATAAATCGGATCGTTTGCCTAGTCCAAGGCTTTCACACTCGAACGACAAATTAACTTATAAGATCTTAACCTGTTTGATTTTATTTTACGATTAATGTCGGTTAGAGTAAATTGTTATAAACTTTATATGGGGTTAATTAGTCGAAATATATTAGAGTAGTAATATATTTAGAAAGTTAAATATTAAGGCGTAATTGTTTTGAATAAGTCATACGGTTATACAACTTTAAAATCATCATAATTACTATACCATTTGTATAAAATATTTTTATACGATTTCTCTACTCCAAAGTAGGCAACATGAATATTTCCGAAAATTATACGAAATATTTTAATGGTGATCGGGTCCATACGGTCGTAACTTGTATGAAGGTCGTCCCACGTGTGAAAACGAAGCTCAAGACGAATGAATACATATAGTTGATTACAATAAATAAAAAAAAACATTGATGGAATTGTCGAGTCATTTGGAAATATGAATTCAAATTTAAATCAGAAAATCCCACGAATAGTAAACAAACAAATGGACGTACTTATTCCACGCGTTATATTTAGTTTACGACGTACATCGAAAGAAGAATATTTACAGTTTTCAAAAATAGATTAATACTTATGTATTATAATAGAATTATAAACAATGAAATAACTTGCATTGTAGGAACAAAAAATATATTTTTGCCTCATCTCAAATCCAAAACCAAAAATATATTAGGTTTAAAAAATTAAAATCTATGAAGTGACTTATCCTAACCCTGTGACTTAACTATAAGGAATATTACTTTTACATTTAAAAGTAGTACATTGTCTACATAAATTAATACAAATAATTTACTGTCCTCATAGTTAAAGATCAACAATGCCCAGTAAAATCAATAAAATCAATAAAGTAACATGTTAAAACAATGATATTAATAAATACCTTCCCTTTCCAAAAAAACTCTTATGTGCTGTTAATTGTATGTATTTGAACATGAGTACTACGTATAAATAATACGACGTGGGGTTTGAAAATAAATCCTGTATGTGAGCCATTGACAAAAGCCTCTCGATCCGGAAAAACATTCTTAGGTCAGATAATATATGACTGTCGCTTAAGCAAAAGTAAGTTCGATATTTCAAGTCGCGGTTAAGTTATTGGCTGTTATTAATAACGAGCCTTTCCTAACTTAATCTGACTTGAAAGGCATTGAGTCGAATGTCGTGTAGGCTATGCATTGTTCAGACAGAAAATGGAATACCTCAGACATTGTGCTCGTGCTTTATGTTATGTATAAACGGTGTTTCTGGAACATTATGGTTGTCAAAAATTAATTTGTACGGTGTTGTAATATAAAAAAGTAAAAAATAAAAAAAAAATAGTTATGTATCATGAAATAAATAGTTATCTATCACATAAATGCCTGTCTCGGGCGGGATTCGAATCTAGGACACTTCGGGTGGCAGACTAATTACCAAGAGGTCCAATAAAAATAATCCATTCTGTTACATTTTTTTTATATATATATTGACACGAGACAGCTTATAAGTTTTATTTGAAAGGTTTGCTTTTATGTGCTCGTTCCATATTATGCAATATTCAAAGTACAGCAACTGGTTAAAGTTACTGTAAAGTAAATAGGCTTAATTGTAGCCGTAAAATAGAAATGATTATGTTAATAGCTTGTAACATAATACAAAGGGTCGTGGCCATCCTTAAAGCTTATTTGAATTGAATGTGGAAACAGTATTAACATTAGTGTAGGCGTTTCCTTAGAATTCGTGTATTCATGTCAAACGTTTGAATTTTTAAGGAGTCCATAGAATCAACATGACATTCCATTTTTTATCACCTTTGGTGCTACGCTTTGTTAAGTTAGCTAGTCAGTACAAACTGCAGTATTTTTCGTTGTTTTAATTTCGATAACACGCTACGAGACATTGCAAAGTACTGTACTCACAATAAAATCTCTGCAAGTCCAATAAGATGTGGATGTCACGGTCTAGTTATCAATCAATTCCATTTATAAGAGCGTTATATTGATTTAAATAAAACTCGAACGCCTACATACCCGTCAACTTTAATTATATAAACGAAAGAAATAACAATAAGGTGGTGGAGCTCGTAAAAATATTTATACACTTAAAAATGTTCATGTCAATTGTTACTCGTTAGCAGACCTCATCTTAACGTTAACTCTTATAGAATCAAAGTATCTCTCAAGATTTAGCGCTGTGTCATCGCTCGAGCTAAGAAGTGGGACAAAAAAGTGTTGAGATGGCCACGACTAAAATGTTCAATTTCAAAGACAGCATTTAATGGTGTAAACGAACGCAAATAGGAAATTCTTTGAAGTTAACTCTAACCTAGAAGTTACTCATACAACTAACATAAGAAAGAAAATCGAAAAAGCTCGTTTCAATATTACTGTGATGATGAAAATGTGCAGAGGTTGAAGTAACAAACGTTTGAACTTTTATTGAGTGCAAACACTCCCTGTAGGTATTTTTGCTATTTCAGCTGCACACAATCGTTAAAGAGTTGATGGCGAGAAGAAATAAATAACGTACAAGTGTAAAAAACTAGCAAAAACTAAATGTAAAATATTTCTACAACAACACCCAGTTTCGTCTCCTTGAGTTTTTGTGCGTTGCCAGTGGAATACGAACGATTGAGTGGCCATAGGCAGGCGCGCGGGCAGTCGAGGACTATTGAGTCTTTTCTCTTTTTTTCCCCGTACGCGCCTCGTGGCACCGCTGTTGCTCCGTACTCGCTCTATTGTCCACCGTCCACTAAAATAACCCGCATTTCAGTGCCCCAGCGAAATGTACGCATAAAATGACATTTGAATTATGGCATTTGTGTTGCTTGAGACTTATGTGATTTATTGGCCACGTATGTTTTTTCTCGCTCGGAGATCCATTATTAGAATATTAACTCTATTTAATTAGTTTGTTAGATTTAAGTGTCTATATCCTTTGAACTAAATAAACATTCACAGTTACAATAAGCAATCCGCGGGTGGTAACACTGCACCAATACTCACTATCTACTATCAAAAATATCTAACATCTCAGAACAAACGCTCATCTTGGTTCAGTCTGTCCCAGTTCGGGATCATGAATAGAATTCGCAGTACAACAAACGGAATAGGTATTACAATGTAAGCTTCTTTTTATTGATATATCCATCCTGAATTACTTGATTGTTTAATTGATTATATATTGATTTGTATTCTATACGATATTCTTGTACTGGTAAGAAATAAAGTCCAAAACGACATTCAACTTTAAAAAACCGTGTAAAGGGTAATCATGAATAATTGGAGGTAATTCTGTAGTCACAAGTTAGTTATAAATTAACGCAATTCTAAAATGCCCCTTTGGAATCGGAATTAAGATTTTACTATTTCTTTATCGCAAAGATGTACATCCATGAGCCTTTGTGCAGGCTATAAAAATCACTTTTAGTGCGGAGCGAGATAGCGAGTATCTGGCCGATTACTCAAAGAGACATAGGACAAATAAAGAGCACGCTTATCGAAGCCAGTTGCTGTCGTAAACTTGTGGACAAAGTGCTGTGTGGTGCGTTGTCATGAAACTTAATTGAAAATTGTTCATTTCGCACCAGATCTCGAAAGAAACTTGAAGTTTTTGTCCGTTTTTTGGAATAATCTTATTAAAAATACTACATGCAGTTCGTCAATAAACAATGATTGTCTTTTTTCTCTATTGAAACTTAATATGCTTTTATAAAGATTGATCAGTCGACATCAATAATAAATATAATTTGATCTCACCAGATAACTGAATATTACAATATAATCTGCAATCATAAATGATGACGTTATCACTTTTTGTTTTAGACGACATAGAATTTTTACTTAGTAGTAATTACCTTTACTTAATACCTAGTAATAACCTAGTAAAACCTACCTACATAAAACATATACAGATTTTGCTACATTACCATATTATTATTAATATGGAGTACAGCTGCTAATATTTATTACTACTAGGTGCTACAAATACTTAATTATCGATAAATACCGAGTACCTCGCATTCTAGTTCACATTTATAAACCTTGTTCTACCTACTGTCAATTTGTGATAAAATAAAGTGGATGCCAATAAGATACTTAGATACATCTACGAGAATTTAAGCTTAAATGAATATTGTAAATATAATTATTTTACTTACATACGCACATATATAAAATTCAATGCACGCTCTTCGCTAAGCCCGGATAAAATCAATTTTACACTTTACTATTGAATGTCATAATAAATACTGTTACATAGCTATTCATATCGAGCCTCGTTTCAAATTAACTACCGAAACGAGGCATAACCGAAAATCATTCTTAACCACTTAATTTAAAGATCAAATCGAGCAAACCGGTTTTTTTATAATACAACGATGTTACCTTTCTCATGTTTCCTAAACAGTATTTATTTTTGTGTAAGTCAAAAATTCTTGTTAGAACCGAGCTGTGAGAAGGA
>DWPT01005248.1:0-12391 GCA_018251895.1 Agathymus mariae mariae
AAGCCTTCAACGCCAATCACTTCATAATTATTGAATTAATTTATGTAAAATACTAACACTACATCTGCACCCGTAAGCCTCAATATTTAACTTTAGACATTTATATTTTATGATATTAACACTATACATTCGCAATAATATACCTTTTGAATGTGAATAGATTGGCACACACCCAAACCCGCCAAATTCGCACACACTTTATAATAATGTAATATAGATACATATAATACACTATATTGTAGTACTACAGATCAGTTCCCATTTCGCTGCAGGAGACGTAATTGTTAGAATTGAACAATTTATAACCGAAGTTGCAGCAATTTTTTTGTCACTTATTTTTTTTTTTTTTCATATTCACCCCTTCTGTCAGTATATTCTGTCAATAATAATATAAGAAGTTACAGTGATCGTCGCCTTTAGACGGAAACATACGACAGTGCCTGGACATCGAGTGAATTTCCAATATGAATATAAAGTGATATTATTATAAACAACAAGCTAAAGGGGTTACACTATTAGTAGTAACACCCTAATCAATGATAACAACAATAACAATAATAGTAATTTGTTTAATCTACTCGTCCGTTCGTTCAGGAGTGGAGTGTGTGCGAGGCTCGGGAGCGCGGCGCGGGGCTCGCGTTGGTGCTCGCGAGCGGCGCCGAACTCGAGCGGTTCATAGCGGCCGTCGAGCACGCGTTCTGCTCGTTGACCGTAACTATCTAGACGTTTAACATATTTTAATTAAAACTTTACACGCACGCACGTACGAGCGCACGCACGAACGCAGGCAAACACACGCTTTTATTATTAGTAGTAACAGCGTACTTTAATGGCAATAATAGTAGCTTTTTTTTCTTAAGTTATAATGATTCTAGTCGTGGTTTTTTCATTCTAAAATGTATATATATCTATTTTAAAAGTCCATTACGTTTGCTATCCAAACCATTAAGTTTTCTTTTATCTTGCTTTAAAGTTTTTGTTCAAAAATGATACCCCAACTTATAACATTTATTTTATGCAGTACTATTAATGATTTTCTTGTTCAAGAACAATTATGACACATAATTAAATCATCGTACATATGCTAATATTTGCAGAGTGAGCCGTTTCCACTGAGCGTAGTAGACGGAGCTAAATCTGCGTGTAGCGCCGCACATACAAAGTACGAGGCAGCTTGGTCGCACATGCTGCCAGCTCAGCAATGAACATGTTCACACAAAGATAAACGTGTTGTAACATGGTCGAATCCAGGTACCGACGGTGAAGTATTAATTCATCTTTCCCCTATAACGGTATCAGTCAATAATTTAACTTGACAATGCAATTTATGAAGCCATTTACTGCGTTAACGTAGCGGTGTATCATAATAGGTATAAAACACTCGATAATTGTTTCACGAAGCAAGCTGCGCGAAGCTGATTTGTGCTTCGGTTCAACAAGTGCTGGAACATTTGTGTGATCGACTTTGAATCAAATATTAATTCTATTTGGAGTTGTTTTGAGACAGTGTTGATTGTAATAAACACTTACATCAGTTGGACGGAATTGATAAAAAGTTTGACAAAAAGAATAGCATTTTAGTTATTCCTTAAGTTGTATGCGACTACATTATCAAGTTCAATCGAATTGTAAAAACTGATAATATTTCAAAATGGTCTTAAGTTTTATTGACTAGCATACATCCCAGTGATGAGGGCTTTATATCCCATATTTAATACTTTGTAAACAGATGTTTCAGTTTGAGTGCTTGCCTTTTTTTTTGGTAACGAATTTCTTTGGTTGATGCTAAAAATAAATCTAGGTGAACTGTATTACCGTATTGAAAACAGAAATCGGCTACAATTATCAACTTAAAAGTCGTAGTGATAATTGTCTTTTTTTAAAGAGTTCCCACAAATATTAAATTATTATAATACATGGGTTTTTTCAACTGGCAACAAAATATCACAATTATTTATTTTTTATAAGGTTCAGAAACTCTCGACTTGGAGTGACAAAAAATGGTCTGACGGTTTTGTAACAAACAATTTTCTCCATTGAAATGGACAAACACAATGTTCTAAGCACTAGTTTAAATTAAATCACTACTTTGATAAAATTAAATGTTACCCTCTACAAAAAATACAATATATATACTCAAAGATTAGTGAAATACTGTTTTTTAAATGAATTTGCAGCTATAATGTCTTGCGACATAGCAGACAGTTTATGTAAGAGCACAACATAGATTAATTTTATTTGTGAAAATTGTACTAAGGCTAAATTCTCATCGGCGTACATTCAAAACTTATATGAAAAAAAGTGACAGTCTAACCTTTGACGACCATATATAGAACAATACTGCAATCTTCACAACTTCATATCTTTTCTTAACTCATTATAAGACTGTGTCTCGAAATGAACCATGTCTATTTATGCTACCTAAAAAAAGCCAGCAAAATAATTATTGTTTAGAAAAAATAAATAACCAGTTATTCGTATAGATGTTTAATTGTTGTACGCAATTATTCATTATCAGTTACCTTTAATTACCTCCATCGTGGCGTCTCATTTGAATACTTTAATTATATTTATTATTTGTATTTAAAAACTTTTAATCGAATCAAATTGTCACTCTTGTTTTTTTTTTTATGTTACCGTACCGTACCTACGGTACTCGTTACCTGCGTAGAATGCCAAATGTCATGTCATTGTTCTAAATGACACTTGACAATAAGTCGACATTCATTTGAAATTGTCATGTTACATGACGGTTGTTTGTTGTGTTGAAAATCTTACGGTATCTACTTCGTAAATCTGGTTTTGTACTACTGAACACAACCGTTTAAAATTAAAGTTGAAACATTTTTAATTATGTATTATATAATACAAAGGTTCATAAACCTGGTCGGAATTACACATATTTTAAAGCAGCACCTTGATGAATTACTTAATGGAGTCGGAGTTCGATGTGCATTACATTTTAGATTGTCACTTCGTTTCGCTTTAATTGGGTGAGAGAGAATTGCGCCTTACATATTTAATACAAATATTAATTGTAGTCATAATCAATGTAATATTTTCAGCCCTATACTTAACGTTGCCTGTGTAGATAGAATGTTTGAAGTCTTTGTTGTTAGGTCACTATATTCAATATATTATACGAATATTATCGATTTGTATATTATTTATGATATTATTTATACCAATATTTATTCATGAATCTCTAAAAAAAAGTGTATGTGTAATGTACTCGAAATATATATTCCCAAAGATATTAACTTCATAAATTTACGTCACTTAAAATATGTTAGTGGTTCTCGGATGAACATCAATCAAAATGGTGTAATGACTAATCTACTAATAATTTTCTATCTACAATAACAATGGTACGTACAGAACTATCGTAGTTTTAATATACATTGCAATGACTTCAAATCCTCTTATGAGTGGAACAAAACTTCTAAATATCTGCTTTGCATGAGAGGTTTCTAAAATTTTTACTTACCAGAACCTTCCAGCTTCTAACTCATGCATATGGTGCAGAATCGTGGCTATGGTGTAAAAATATTTAGTTGCTATAATGACTTATAATATCTTTACTGGAGTAAGAACATAATTTTTGGTATAATGATACTTTGGCTTGGGCCTATATATTTATTACAGGTTTACTGCAAACCACTTGTTATTGTAAAGATGGCAAATTTATTGTAGATTCCAACCTATGTCCATTTTTTCATCATGGGCCCATTGAAGTGATTGGTATTGTATATAGCTATAATTTATGAAGCTTTAATACCCCAATTACTTCTTAAAGAGTGGGTAGAGGAGAAGAGTGCTATGTGCTGTAAGTAATGTCTATTCTGAAACTTGAGTTTTATGAATAAAAATTTCCATTATTTTTATCAATAGTTTTACTCTGTGTAACGGCCGAATTTTATTGAAAGAATATTGCAATATTTTCTGGCAACTTGGTTGAACATTGCAACTTCATAGTTAAAGAAAAATAAAATTATAGAAGGTGGGCATTAAAACTGCATAACTTTCAACCAACCAAACTGATGTGTGAACAAAGCTTGTGAAATCAATTTTATATTGCTATTTATTCAGTATTAGTTTTTTTTTGTTTCAATTTGAGTAGTAAGGTTGCAATGACATATTCTTAAAATACTCTACATATATGCAAATTTTCATTAAAATCATCGGTCAAACAAAACATATGCTTCGATGTAGTGTATCAATGCAGCCAGGGATACATTCAATATCAAGCTTTTAATTCAGTTCCATTAAAAATTAGCTATTATATAGTAATAATAACATGTGCAATAACTTTGGCCCTTATACATTAGTATTACTGGAATTAAAAGGAAACTATAAATTCATTAGCAAGTTTAACAGAATAAGACTGCTTCGTGTGGACTGGTATAGCTTCATAGATTTTGTATGAAGAAAAGTTTTTTTTTTTTATTTCGAACCTTTTGTAGCTTTAGTTTTTTAAAGCTAATTTAAATGGTTTCGACATTTTTTTTTATATTGGTTAAAGTTTTAGTTGTCGAAAATCGTTTGGTGGTTTGAAAAGAGAGGCATAGAATTTTTGGTTATACATCTACAAATACTGGAACGGTTGTATAATTTGCACTGTAATTACTGGCTACCTTGTATATTTATTTATCACTGTAATGTCAATGACACACTGTAACCAATCTATCGAGTAGTGAGCCATTGGGTCTTTTTAGAACAAGGGATGGAAGAAATAATGAGGTTTGGCATGTTCTAGCACTTTTATAAACAACAAAAAGCTTTGTAGAACTTTTCTAACTTTTATATAACTATTGGAAATTAAATATCAGATCCTTCGGAAAAGGAAAGTGTTTGAAGGTAATTTGAATATTCAGACATGCCTTTCTCATGAAGTTATTAGATAGTGTGAGGTTTGCAAACTTCCTGAGCGTGGTGACCATTGGCCTTACTCATCACTGATCCTTATTGTTTCATTTTTATGTCTACTTATTTCAAGGCATTTAGGCAGTGCATCATTCAATAGCAAGGAAAGAGCTGAGCACATCACTGCGACAGCATAATGAATTGAAATAAAGCTGTCAATTTACATAATACAACTTATTAAATGTCACTTATAAACATAAATGCTTTATCTATCTCACTCTAAGAGAAATTTCTATCTTCTATTCTCCGCTCACAACTGACAATAGTCCCTGGCCCACCAGTGACAGATTGATATGATGCATGAATAATTTTGTGTCTGTTGAGTACTCTGTAGATGATAGGTTGATTACACTGTGCCATTGTCATGGTTCTCGTGTATTATCGGGCCAGTGTACGGTCCATGTGATATTAATGTATGTTAGGGTAGGTTTTAGCGAATTCGCACGACCTCGGGAGCTGCACACTAGTGGCGAGTGTCTTGCAATAGCTCAATAATATCTCGCCTGCTTTATTAAACTAAGTCATTATATGTTTAATAAGCTATATACAAATTTATCAATATAATTATTTTCTTCTACGTTTTATTTTATACAATTTATTGCGTGTATCATTCACATAATTTTAACTGCATTTATTTAAGTAATACATTTGTATAATATAGTGAAGAAATACATTTATCTCGAATTAATTGTTGAATCAATATTTTTTAAGATATCTTTAGTTTGAATTTAAGTTGATATTCATTATATCCATGATATTGCTTAATACACACGTGTTTCAGCTTTCGAGGTCGTCACTAATAATAAAAGATATTTGTAAGGTAATTGTTGTATGGTAATTATCGCAATGTATCAGTGTGAGATATCTTAATAATTATATCCAATCTAATATATTTTATTGTTTTATACACTAAATCGATTTTATTTATTCATTTTTTTTTTACTAGCAATGCTTATGTTTTGTTACAACTCTGCCGATATGTTGTATAGCTACCAATTTTTAATTCACTGACAATGAATTATGTAAATGTAAAATGTCTAGGCTATTATGTTTAGTTGTGATGTGTTCTTGCATTGTATTCTTCGCTTCGTAGTTAGTACGTTTCACTGTGATTAGTGTTGTTTACAAATAAATCTATTATTTCTTGCGTCATCGTGTAACAATCTCGTGTTTTTAGCTTTTAATGTTGGTGTTGCTAACTTCGTTATGAAATCAGTGAGAAATTATTTACGCTTATATCTTTTACAGTGTCTTCGAGAAATAGGTTCAATAGTATTTGAGCTAGATCACATATATGGAGTAGGGTAAGTATTGCCATTTGACTCCTAGCGTGTCAGCAGTTGGTGTCATGCACCAACTTACAGCGATCGAATTTTTTTCTAACTAAGAACTCATCAAGAGTTCTATAATTATAACATTGTGCACACTTGTAAAAGACATGCGTGACGTCATCGTATGTATGAAAAAAAATGACACGATCGGTTCATGATGTCTTCAAATTATTTACCTACTCCATACCTGTGAGATAAATCATATCAACACACTTGTCCTTTACAGAATAAAAATGGTAAAACTAAACAGTTATCCTCGTTTCACATTTCAATAAAACAGTGAACTATATTTCTCGAACATTTTTTTTATATTTGTTGATAAATAAATTGATGTTATTATCGATCGGCTATGATTACTTGTTTCTTGCCAAAAATGTGCAATGTTGGTTTGTTTAGAAATTAAAAGTGAAATTGCATACACAGCACAGACCGAATAAGTGTGCTGGCATGCATGTATTACGATTATTATACTGTAGCTTTAGTATGGCCCAGGAAAGGTAACCGAGGGACGTTGGTTTCGCCTCTATATTACGAGATTGTTAGAGGGACTCTTAACTTCACCATCTAAAGGTATACAAGTGTACCACCTGTTCCATTCGAACTCCTTTTCAACTCTATACGATCTAGCAGTTGCATTGTCATTAACACCTTTACTTCGATGAATATGGTAAAAGTTGCCAAGCGAAAATGGACTTTGCTGCAAATCAAATGACATATAACAGTTCATATAATGCACTTCAAAATTATTCGAGTTGTTTGTGAGAATTCGAACGTTACATAGATTGCATCTGGGTAAAAAATACTAACGATATTCTTGTTAAAGACAATTTTACACGCGATTGAACGATTGAGGGTTAATAAAAATTGCGTCGAGCGACTGTCTCCACTGTCGGGCCATGCTCACGCAGGTATTCGGTTCGTGTATAATTGCAAGTGTTTTAGGTCCGCGACCGAAACACTGTTATATTTGTGAAATATTCATAAGAACAATAATAATGTTAATGTATCCGTATTGGCTACATTTTTCAATCGCTCATATCAGCTAACTCACGTTAGATTTTATATCATTGTATAATTCCATGTGCATGTTCGCTAGAATAATGTCCGATTACTTGTGTTATATATTTGAATTAAGTATTGTAGGTAGTAGACGGGACGTTGCGAACAAAATTTGTCGTACAATAGTTACGTACTCGACATGAATCTTTCTTTAGTATGTCGTACCTTAGTGTTTCAAGTCGGATCGTATCTGAACTAAGAAAAATTCGAGTTGAGTATTGAAATATTGTGAATTTTTGGAAAGTAAAATTACTGAACATGCCTTTTTTAGTTTCTTCAAGCAAATTTTATCCTAGATTGCGTTACTGCCGACTGAACAAATAGATTTCATAAGGATGTCTCCTCTATAACCTTCTATTTAAGCAATTTAAAATGTATACTAGAAACTAGATACGGTAGTGTGTGTTAGGTCTGTATTGTTTCGATAACATTGCTCAATAAGGCCTGTTTGAAATATCGAAGGTACTCTGAAAAATAACTTTACCCTGCTAAACCCGATTTTAGTTCAGCATAATTCTCCTCAAACCAAATACGACATCATTTTGTTAATAGTTACATATTTTTTTACATCAATAACATTCCATTACTCTTATTATTATTTTTTGTGCAGGTAGGTAAATTTTATGGCAAGGATAAATTGACGTTTTGGGAAAATAGTGCCCATATTTTATGTACATAATTTTCCACGCTGTATCGATAAGATCTAAAATCGGGATGTGCCGAGGACTTACAAATTGTTATCGAAATAAAATATTGTGATATCCATATTAATCGGCTTCGTTATTTATCTATATGAACTGTAGCAATACATTTAATAGTAACAAAATTAATAATATCAAATTCCGTTTTTTGTAAACTTTCCCATTTTTTGTATCGTACAAAAAAAAACATTTAAATTCACTCAACACAAGCTTGTCCACTGTATTGTAATTACCATTTGATCACTACAGCATGTCGTCAATAGGTACTTAACATATTAAATAATGTAGACGGGTTCTTTATAAGAGTTATGTAATCATGATCTCCCATTATATATCTAAAGAGTCATAAAAATGTGTAATCTAATAGTCGTGTATCGAGCCCAGTTCTTGACGTTTATTGTTGCTTGAAGTTATTGTTCATATACTTAACAAAATTGCATAATAATAAATTAATTTGCGGAAATAAAAGTTATTTCATTTGTTACATTTTGCTTTTAAGTAATTATTTTTGGATATATTGAGCCCCGACCCTATTTTAAAAGTAAACCAATTCTATCCGCTAAGTGGTACACCTTACTGTTCAGTTAACGAAAAAATGGCACCAGATTACACCTGTTAGAAGTCGTCGGGCCTTAGGTTACCGCCAGAGCAATCGGACGGCAGTCGCGCCTTCGGGCAATGTTCTATACCGGTCTTGCTACCTTCTATCTTTTTTGAATCATTTGTTGAACAACATTATAGTTAATCCGTTAAGATGCATATGGTACGGGTCATCTTGTAGGTATGCAAGAATTAGATATTGGTTCCCAGCTTCATATATAATAGTGATGTAAAAAACATAGGTACATGTAATAAATAGCAATTCATTGGTACGTACATACGCTATTCATACCCATCGTATTATTGTATATTAAAATTTCTAAATACAAAAATAATAATGTAGATCCAGTATCAATACATTGGACATATTTATTTCAAAATATCACGACTAGAACTGGTTAATCAATGTTTAAAGAGCAAGTGATGCAAAATTGATCAAATGAATAATTCATATGATCCCAGCTTCATGTATAATAGTGATGTAAAAAACTTTGGTATATGTATAGCAATTCATTGGTACGTACATACGCTATTTATACCCATTGTATTATTGTATATTAAAATTTCTGAATACAAAACTTAAATAATAATGTAGATCCGGTATCAATACATTGGACATATTTATTTCAAAACATCACGACTAGAACTGGTTAATCAATGTTTAAAGAGCAAGAGATGCAAAATTGTTTAAATGAATAATTCATATGAATAAATTGTTCTATCGACAGACATTCCCTAAGATATGTTTAATTTGAATTATCACAACCCATAACTATCCCAGTGTTGGACTCGATGTTCTCTGCTTGATGTTTGAGAATATTATAGGCATACATCCATACGTTTTTTTCAATTTTTTCTTAATCGAAACAAATGTTTGAAAGAAAGTTGCATTACTATGCAAATAAAAACGGCATTTCAACACTTGCAACATGTTCCTGTGAAGGTAATATTAAAGTTATCTGTATATAATAAGATTGGAATATTATGTGAACCCTGTTGTCTTCTTGTTATCAATGCAAACCGGCCACATTTGCATACTGACTAGATATGAACCCGGCTCAGTAAACAAGTTGGTTTTATAACACTCTCGCGTTGTCGTTTCAGTCCACTGGTAACTTTATAGAAATATGTCAGAGCTAAAGGTATGTAAGATTTTGTATTTTTTACAATAAAATTCTTTGTTGTTGTATATGCGTTTATTTAACTTTGGAAATTAAAATGCGTTTTAGGATATTTGTAAACGTGCATTCGTAATTAATTACTTACGACGATTAAATACTTATTACAGAAAACATATGAGAATTTAAATATTTATATATTAATGCATTGCGGACGACGAATGACCCTGTCCAATTGTCGGGTTGTAACGGATGCTTCTCGGTCCCTGGTGAAGGCATGTCTTATTTTGCGTTGTTACCACCGGCATCATAGGAAATCATAATGTTTGGGCGTGAGCTGCGTAAATGTGTGAGCGTTTATTGTGAAAAGGATGGCTAATATTAACATTGTTATGTTAACATAATACTTTTGTAACACTACGTCGAATCGTAGTATCTCTCCGGTTTCGGTTCGGAGTTTGCATCCGAAGACCCCAGGAAGCCGGGCGCGCTGCCCCTGGGCCAGAACACCCCCCAGCGCTGCGCGTACGGCCTGTACGCCGAACAGCTGTCTGGCACCGCGTTCACTGCACCTCGTCAAGACAATAAACGCTCCTGGCTCTACAGGTGTGTAACAATTTTTTTTTTCGTAACACATGTATGCTTTGTTACCGGTACGGTGACCAAAACATATATTTTGAGATACATATTTATGATATTTAAATCACTTAACGAAATACGATATGTCGCATGTTTGTCACTTAGGTATATCTTGTCTATCATATATTATGTTGTTCATCTGTGGGTAGTAATCAAGAATTTTTTACTTCCACGAAATAGATCCTGAATGCTCGTTTGCCTGTTTATAAATTAAAAAAAAAGATAAAATAAATAACTTTATTTTGAAGTCAACTGTCATAATATTATCTGAGAAAGGAACCGACCTTGGAATACGATACGATATATTTATTGCGCAACAGAGCATGAAATGTATTAATACATCCTTAGCTTATCTTAAGGTGAAGTAATTATCCATTTTCCAGAGTTTTTAACATTATTTGTTATACTCAATTGTTATTGTTATGTATTTATTTACTGGAAAATTGTAGTCGGCCAGCTCTATTGATACTTTGCGTACAACTCAATTATATATTTTTTATGCATTAGGTATATTGTAATCAAAACATATTTTATTAACAGGATTCGTCCATCGGTGATCCATAAGCCATTCAAACGATCTTCGATTGCGAAGTATCTCACTCATAAGTGGGACGAAGAAGAACCGTATCCCAACCAAGTAAGTGGCCTTTCAATTTCATAAATCCTGAGGAAGTCCTATTGAGAGTGCTTACGCAGTCCCCCTGAGACAAGCCCATGGGAAATCTCGCAAGTAACGCACCGACATACATTTAAGTTTATGCACCAGGAGGCCGATTCACAAAATGGTAAAAAAATAGTTCAGGGCAAAGACGAATAAATAAGAAAATATTTAAACATAAAATTAAATCATTACATTACCATTTTAACATATTTAAACGCATGTGACTTCTTTTGTATTACGAAAAATCTTATAGTATTTGCAACATTAACAAAATTAACCCTAATATGACGAAGACTCTTTTTGTAGTTAGCAGTAAGTTAACGTAAACAGATTTAATTCCTGGCTAGGGCAGACATTAATTGATAAATGATAGTTAGACAGATGAGTTTTGGCTGTTTGTGGTATTGCATTTGCCTATGGTCCCAGTAACTTATGGAATCCCAGTGCGTGGGCATGAGTTTTTATTTTATTGTTCTACTGCGAAACAAGGAAAGGTTATGAACTTATTTATAAGTTATTCGCTATGTCTGTCGATTATTTTTGACGCTCTAGAGACTAAACTTGTGGGATAATTTTGATTATTACGATCGATTGGTTTAATCGTGAAGATCGTGATGTATTACATTAGTCACGTTGTAAAAGCTATTCAAATATTTAATGTTCACTTAACTCGCATGCGTTGCTGTCAAACAGTCGTTATGGTTAAGTGACAGAGAATTATTTTAGAACTGAGCCCAGAATACTGTGTTAACAGTCCCGCTGGGCACCGTTCGACCTACCAGCACCAGACCAGAGAGTGGACTTCGTGGCCGGTCTGCACACCGTCTGCGGCGCAGGCGACGCTCGCGTCCGCAATGGCATCGCGATCCACGTCTACCTTTGCAACTCGTCTATGGACAAGAGCGCTTTTTATGGCAGTGACGGGGATTTACTTATTGGTAAGGTATCAATAACATTCGAAACGATCTTCGGCAAATATGTATGATACGACTGAATGTCATTCGTTAGAAAAAAATACAAAGGTTTAAATTATATACAAAAATACAAATAATCAAAATGAACAAAATAAAATTTCCTTCTGAATCCTTTTACGAATCTATTTTAAAAATCAATTAAAGTTAATAGGTTGGTATGTGAAGGGATTTGTCCACCTGTGAGCCAACGACAACGTTCCGTTCTTGGTGCATCTTGCTTAAACAAGGAGACTGTGGCGCCAGTTCCTCCCATATGGAAGTGGCCGAGCTCTTTGTCAAACAGTTTAATCCCAAATGTACTATTACTTAGTGGTAAGGTTCATCTGACGTACTATGGCTCAGTGGTAAGGTTCATCTGACGTACTATGGCTCAGTGGTAAGGTTC
>DWPT01005249.1:0-12389 GCA_018251895.1 Agathymus mariae mariae
TTCAAATGGTTCTAAATAGTCTATACTAGCTGCCCTTCGCGGCTTTGCACCGATCTTCCAAACACCCTGTATATTGACGTTTTTGAATTTCCCTTACAAAAGATTATCTAACTAGACGTTCTATACCAGATCTCCAAAATAACGAGAAGCCCGTTAAAGTTAACTTGCTGTAGTAATGTACAATAATTTTTTGTGCATTAAATTTTAAAAGGTGTCATCTAAAAGGAAAAAGATAACCTTCGCTCAGAAACTTTCGTAACATCACCGCGTTTTTCGTTGGACGTCACCACGACGACGGACCTGTTTGTTGATAGACCCCGCGTTATAGCACTATGGGAAACATCGTTGTGGGAAGTTTTTCCACAGTTAACATGGACGAGGCAGGAAGTGTTATTATAAACTAGATGGTGTAGATGGTGATAATAAAAAACCTTGTTTTGCAACATGTTGTGTGATGTTTTGGACTAAATATAGTCTACACTGAGATATCTCGACTTTTGGACCAAGCTTTTTCTCTCTTCAGTCTTCAATCTGCAAAATAATTATAAACCCTTCAAGTTGAGAGATGACAGCCTAATGATACAGCAATACCTTTTAACAATAATAACTATAAGTGACGCTGAATCAAACACCCTTCATACTGAATCACACGTTTTATGCGATGTGAATCTCCTGCTGTAACGCAGGACTGATAGTGTTAAGTCCATATCTGGAAAACAGCCATGTAAAGACAACAGTTTATTAAATTTGATTATCTTTCCATTTTCAACAGGTTTTTATTCTCTAAAGACAACATAAAGGCTGCCTTCGATCTCGACGGTATTTACCAGGAATGCAAAGACAAGCTTGCGGTGGCAAAGGCAAAGAAGAAAACTGAGAAGACCGAGTAGACCGCAGTGGACCAAAGTAGACCAAGTTGAATTTACTCATTTAGAATGATCCAGCTTGATATATATAATGATCTGAATAGTACTAGAATTTAATGATAAGAAATACCCTCCGTTTTTTGTTATTAGAATGAAGTTAGTGTATAACCTAATAGCCATTTCGACACATTTTAAATGTTCAGCAATTGAAAATGCACTTGTATCGTATGGAATAAATTATAAAATACAATTTCACCACTTGCTACCTCATATCTGCACCGTGGTTTTTGAAGTAAATGGCTTCGATTAAATGAGAATTCGGTTAAATGAGAATAATTTTATTAAACAATTTATGTGTTTCACGAAACAGTGAGGATTAATGTTTCGAATAGTTAACTAAGGAACACATTAAATATTTCCGCTAAAAATAACTTCTCTACGTTGTATATAGAAAGCTGTAGGTGCTAGCTGCACGTACAAATGAGATTTTCCTTAAACAACAGGTGCATAGCTTTCTGTATGCATCTGAGGATATGTTGTAACTGAAACTTTTTGTTAAGAAAATGCTATTGAGTTACGGTAATTCTATCGATGTAACGTAGGACATGACAAAATTAATAAATCGCTATAGGTCTAATCCGAAATCAACTAGGTAAATAAAATAAAAAACAAAACTAGGTAAATAAGACAAATGCAGTGTTCATTTTTAAAATACTTTTAATTATTTATATCTGTGCTAAGACTTATTATGATATGCACATTAATTAATTTGTAATTAGTTTTGTAAGGAATTTAATGTTAGTTGGTGAACCATATTGCGTTAACATAACTTGTACACTTATTTGTAGATTTTGTTAATAAATTATTGTTGAATTTTTAAATTTCTATTCATTGATATCGATTGAACCTTCAACTTCTATTTGGCGTACCGGTACTAAACGAAAACATTGGTATATCACAACGAAGTTTGTGATGTCTGTCGTAAAGCATTGGTCGTTGCAGCTGCATAATTAATCCTTTAACACAAAATTACTTTACTTTCTTTCACATTTTGCTACCAAGATATGAAATGGCGTCAATAAATTTGCTCTCGTAAACACTCAAACCTTTTTAAAAGAACCGGTAAGTGGTGCCGGCTGGCTCATAGGACGCGACGCTCCTTAGGGAAGAAGAGCACAAGCGATGCCCCTTGACACTGAAAGTGTAGTCGGAAGGGGAATTTGTCATCATAAGGATGAACAGCATCTGATTGAGATACTTTCATCCTAAGAGTCTGTCTCTCTACCCATCTCAACATCCATATACAAAATAAAACACAGACTGCTGACTAGAACCATTTATTTAATCATTAGAATGCAATGTACAACTTTTTATATTCATAGATGTATTTAATTCGTATATGTAATCTATGACCTCAGCCAAATCATCAAGGCGGTTCTGAATTATTTCAATCTTGAGTTCGTAAAATGTTAGTTATATACGAACGACTTATAAGTCTTTAAAGATTACCATAAATACTAGCGGAATAAAGTATAGCCTCCCGAACAATTTACAATTATATCTTACGTTTAGTGCTGACTTGTATGCAATTCGAGGAAAATACAACAGCTACAATAATGAATATTCACTGTCTGTCCTGATGTAGTTCAAAACTTTGATATTTTCAAGAGGATGTTTACTGAACTTTACGTGCAAAAAGGCAAAATCTTAACGCCCATCTCGTTCAATCAGATATAAGACAAACATGGATATTGAATACGCAAGGCTGCAGCAAACGTATAAGCTTAATGAATCGTTGCTGCGCTGACAACCGAGTTGCATATATATAAACAGAACTGATACAAAATGTAAATATTCCACAAATCTTTTTTTCACATTATGTCGGACCCCCCTCCCCTAATATAAGGGTATATGCCCCTATGCTGTTTGTAAAGGGTATTTATTATGTTAATGTAACATCTGATAAAGACAGCACGAATCTTCTTTTATTAATATAATACTTAAAAATAAGATCGGTTTCTGCGCACTCGTAGCGTCGTGCCGCCACGCCGCATACGGGGTGTCACGTCGCTCGCACAGCGATACGGCTGAACATTTAGGTTCGATATACTTAACATAAAAGACAAATAATTTACATATTAAAAATATAATGTATTTGAGATTCCGTGAAATTTCTTGACAAAACAAAGTCCCACTTTAGCCGTGCTAACTGAGGTATATGTAATAAACTGAATACTCTAGCGTAAAGCGTTACGATGATATATAACGCTGGGTTTTATAAATAGAACGAGTACGAAAGATAAAATTCCTCTAAAAAATTAAATACATCTTAAACTAGCATATACTGTATATATACAGATTAAAATCTATGATATACAAGTACATTGTAAAACAATTAAAATATTTTATAATTCTCGTTTTGTGATGAGCTCCTTAATATATATTTACGACGAAATGTATTGAAATATTTAAATCCCATTAAAACCGCTCACATCCATATAAGGTTAGGTAGGAACGGGCTGTTTGACAAATTTTCACAAAGTATCTAGTCAATAATTTCTCTTAACATTGATCAACACCTAAAGTTTAGTTTCACACAGCCTACTAACTACACTAACACATTTTAATTTTCATTTTTTATATGAACATTCAACTTGAATTAACTAACTTAAGAACTACCAAAACAGTTTTTCTATATTGTAGACGCTCAAGATATGTATAAGTACTCGTTATGAATGTATTGTGTGATAAAATAAAATAAATATCCTTACATCACTGATATTATACAATGATATGATTCACATGTAAATAATGCAAAATAAAATTCAGTGTTACTTGTAATTGAAAGTTATTAGTTACCATAAACAAATTTAACATTTTGTAACAATATCTAACGTAACGTAACAACATCTAATAATCTTTATATTAATTAATTAATAATCGAATACTTATAATCCCTTAAGATTGTTACAGGTGACACGACTAAAAAGTAGTGATGTTATGGATATGGAATTTCGGATCCGAATATGGATTAGGGATGTTGCGAATCCGCATCCGTAATTGCGAAACTTCTACATCAATTTAGACGTCCGCATCCGTGTACGCATCTGCAATAACCAATCCGGAGTTTCGTGCGGCTGCAGATGTCGCACAAATTGATACAAGAAAGAAATAAAGTGGGGTCTTAGACACTCGCGTGATGTCTACACGTGCTCATTGACCAACAGGAGCGAGATTTCATTAGACGACAGGTCCCGACGCGTTTGTTGTTGTGTATCATTTGTTAACCGTAAATAAATCTTCAAGTGTCAAGTTTCACTTAACGCATGAACATTGAGTGTGTGCGAGCGTTGTGTGTTAAGGGAGACTTTTGCAGTTTGTTTATTAGAATATTTCGTAGTGAATTACAATGTCACCGCCGATACAAAGTGGTATTTGGAACTATTTCAAACCAAATTAACATGACCAGGATAAAGCTGATTTTAAAGTATGCAATAAAACCTACTCTCGCAAGTTCCGTACCACAGGCCACAGTACCACATTAGGTAATAAGAATATAAAAAAATATTATTTTTGTTATTTTATTTCTGCATCCATATAGTTTCTTGTAAAAATCAAGATCCGGATCCGCATTCGCATCCGCGAATGTGAAAAGATCTACATTCGCAACATCCTTGATATGGATACGGATATATGAATCATGTTTTACCGGTTTCGATTACGGTTACGGATATGAAATTAATTCGGATTATCCGACTGTTTCGGATATTTTAGTTATGGATAGTAGATGATTTATGACTTGGAAAAAATATACATTAACAAGGTAACAGTTTCGACTTTGTTTCTATTTAATAAAAACTACTACTATAGTACATAAGTACTTAGTTTTATAAACATAAAAAAAAAAACAATAGCCTTAAAAGGTAAATAATAAAAACTATTTCAAATGAGAGCTACGCGGCTAGTGTATCGGCTCGGCCGGCGAAAATCTGTCATAGCGTATTTTATTTAGACCCGACCGCTATCCGAAATCATCCGAAACTTTTCAATCGGATTCGGTTACGGTTTCGTATATTTTTTATTTCTGATATCCGATAGTATCGGTTATGGTTACGGAGCTCCATAAAATTCCTGCCAAAAGGAGCTCGAGAGCAAAACTTTTCCGTCACACATTTTTCTCCCTCTATATCGGGAATTTAACTAGAGACTACGTCAGTCAATATCTCTACTTATAATAAATAACTAAGTATTTACAATTTACTAAAATTCTACTACTTATGGTACCCTTGCGTTTCTTTTTGTTTTTAAGTCTCTTTCCTTTGCAAGGGACGAATGATGCTATCTTTAAGTGACACTGCACTCGCACACCCGCTGAGCACACTACCCCCAACTTCCTCCGTGTAGACAATCAGCATGGAATCAAATACACCCCGCGTCACACAAGCAACGCAAACATGGACTCCAGAATCCGGGAGACCTGCAGAAACCTCGGCTTCTCGTCTTCTCTCCGCGGTGTTATTTCAGTCCGTAACGCCTGTTTTTCTGCAAATTTGATAGTCTAAATATATTTCTACAAAGTGTGCGACTACGCGCCGTCCAGTATGGAGGTCTAAGGTATCCTGTACGGCACTGTCTGATACCTAAAACGAGGAAATGGGGTGAACACATCATACGATAATTGCAATAAATATGTTCGTGCTTCTTTCTCGAAAAACGCTATTACAAATTCTATATTTGTTTTGTGTGTACCAAGATGAGAAATGTTGTGGTTAAAAAAATAATACATGTACAAACGACAATATACCCCCAACAATCCGTCCTGAAGCAGTGCAGAGTAAGTGAACTGTTATGGTCCTTATTATTACGCTAATTATGCTTAGATCAGCTTATAGCAACCGAGTCCGTACCTCTAAAAGTACATCATCAATTATTGGTATTGTATTGTTTTATATTCAATTTAAAGTCATTTTGATTTTGGACACCGTCGCCAGTCGCCTAAAAGATGGAAAAATATAGCTCTTCATTTTAATTAAAATTCGCGCTGTAGTGTGTTAAATAAATTAGTATAGTGGTGAAAAGTAGATTTTTTTAAATACTGTCCGAGAACGCCATGTAACAGAACAACAAGAGGTCCGCAGTAAGCTATCAATGGGTAGAAGCTATTATGGATTTATAGAAGAAGCTCATTAATTGACCTGCAGTTTCCACTCCTCAGCTTGAGTGCTACATTTGTCCACTCAAATTCAAAATCATTTAGGTATTCTGAAAATACACTTATGCAGGTCATTTTTTACTTCTACTATCGTTTCGATAAGGTGCCTTAACATCGAGGAGAAGAAACAGCGAAAGAAACTCCTCAGCATATCTTTTAAAACAACATGTAAGTAAACAGTACCACACATATGGTAACTTAATCTGACTGCTACTACTACAATATGGCACTCGACAATCTTCGTTTTTCTTCGTGCATAGTTCTCCTGTTATTAAATAAAGGCACTATTTAATAATCGCTTCCTGAAGTAAAATGTGTGTGGGTAACATTATATTTTTAAGATTTATAGAAGTCACTAATATGCATTACCACCTACCTTTGGCACTGTTTCGTGAGCTCTCGACCATTCTCGCGGACGCCATGTGCGGCCTTTCATCTGGAGAACCCAAAGAGCTGTGACCCGTTCTTACCCTCTCAAGGTCAGTGAACACCTTCATTGAAAACTGCGATCTGTTATAAGGCCAGTGACCGTAGACGCCGATGACTGGAAAGCCATAGTCATATTAAATAATCGTCATTACAACCCATGACTATTCTAGGTCACCACCCCCAGTTCCATTTACAATGTTGGAGATAAAGTTTACTATCCAAGTGCTGCTTGGTACACTTCAAACATTTTTGATAAGGTTATGGAGAATTCTCAGGTGTGTAAATTGATTGTGGTGTTTTTATTCACCATGAAAAGTCATAACTTGTTTTTAATATGTACACATTTTTGAATAATCAATTTTAACCTGATGAAATCATATTCATCCATCAGCTTTAGAGGCTTACATCTAAAGTGATGCCTTCTGTAAATACAAATTCACTGTTTACATCTTGGTTGACATTGCAACAATATTTCTATTACAATTGTGATAAGGAAGGGCATTGACCACTTACCATTAGTCTGCATGTTGCAGTTACTAACATAAAAATACTTTATATGTAATGTTTTCAAGCAGCATAAGTTTTTGTATATTCATGTTAAACACAAACTTCATAGTCTGCCCATAAAAACTTATCTGTAAACTATAAAAGGGGTGTAAACATATTGCGCACCTAATGGTCTCGGAAAGTCTGCTGGGATGAATACCAAGTCAATACCACAGGTCTCTGAGCTGAAATTGTTCTTATTTGCTTCATAACTGGGCCTGAAAAAGATGATGATATTCCCAAAGCATTCTTTTAACAAGCATTAAAAAGAATATAAAAATCAAGTGATAAAAATAAAATGATTTGGTACAACACAATTACATAAATCAATGAAATTAATCATGAATGATTTGTTGTGCTCATAATAATACAATAAGCCAACAACCTAAACATGAACTACATCACGAAAATGGGAAAATATCAATAAACAATGTCAATAAAATACATACAATACACATAAATAACAAATTATCAAGATTAACTAACTATTAATCTGACAAAAGGTAATACTTTACTAATATTGTAGGTAACCATAGTCAGCTAAGTTGTCAGGATTCTTTGCTGTAGGCAATATTACCAACCCCAAACAAAAGCAAAGAATTTAAATCTCTTACACAATTCTATATTAATATTATCACAGATTACTCCACTTTATGTGTAAACAGGGACTCAGCAACTTCAATTCACTAGATGGAGTTTTAATAATTATAAATAAAAATAAAATTAAGCTTCCACTAAAATGGCTTTCAAGGAACCATTACTCACATGAACTCCTGTTAATTTATGTGAATGGCATACAAAAGAGCAGACTGCCTACATGATAGTAAGAGTTCAGTGCCGCCTGTAGACGTTCGTAACACCAAAGATATTGCTTACGCGATGTTAGCGATTCTAACAGGGAACCAGCACTTACTAAGGGTAAGCCCTAACCCGTATTTATATAATTGACTTTCATTAACTATAATAAATGATACATAAGCCGCGTTAATCAAAAGGACACGCGCGTGCCCTTCACTATACCGCTAATGGGTTAAAGCTACTTATAATATTGGCAGTACTCTAGTCAATTTGCCAAACAATCAGTTATAAAATACAATTGCTACATCGCCTTGAAATCGACCGTACCTCAAAGTGTCTCCAACAAACAGATCTGCGTCACCAGTTACTGAAGTTAGCTCGATGATCAACGGCCCTTTTTGAGCGAAAGTCCAGTAAGAAAAGTTGCCCGCTGAAACAGCACCGTAAACAGTGTCTAATAACATTTTATAACTGTCTTGTTCAAGCGACGCCGGAATAATGGAACTGAAAGTCGAATACATTATGATGCCCAACATTACGAATATCAATACTCGCCGCATTTTTTTATTGTGTTTGTTAAAAATATATAATTTCCTTTAGTAATAAGCTTTTACCGGTGACAGTTGCAAATGTACAAATATGACAGATAGAACTGTGAACTGACACTGACAGTGACAAAACAAAACAGATGATATTTCATATAAAAATATTGTAAAGATTAACAAAAAAAAAACGAGGACTTCGTGAATACCGATGTCTATTACACCTTTAATGCAAAACTGTACGTAAAAGCAATAATTCTTTTGTCCTATGGAATAAATACCTCTATGGGAATCAAATATTATAATCTATCTTTTCTGATCTTTGAGATCAATTTCATTGTCTCACTATTTGAAAATTTAGAATAGCACTGCCTTCTTTCTCCTTTAAGTTTGTTTTTTATCAAAATTAAAAATCCTGTCTCTGTTTTTCAGTAGATGCTATCGACAAATATTTGGAATAAAATTTATTTCATCTAACGATCAATAGATTTCAATAGGGTTTTGAAGGATAAGGAAGGTTATGTAGCATTTCAATATTAATACCGTAACGAATTGTAATATATGTATGTACAAGTACTTGAGAAAGAAGAATTATTGTAAGGAATGACCTGTGTCACTCCTGTACGTGTGTTGTGCAGAATGTGCATGGAGAGAGGTTGTGTGAAGGTGTGAAGTGTGATGTAAGACTGATTCAAATAATATTATGTGCGAGTAATTTAAAGTATCATTATAAACTTATGGGAGAAGATTAAGGGTCGCATTATTGGTACCAAACTAAGAAAGGCATAATTATTTGAATGATGTGAAGTGCTTAATTAAAATCGAAACTTGCGAAATTAGGCGGCTAAAAGGGAACTTTTATTATTGGAAATTGAAATTATATATTATAATATTATTGAAATTGAAATTATTGGAAAATAAGTTAATTGTCATAAAATTCTTATAACCGAATATCTTCATTAAAAATGCTTCAGATGACTATCACAGTTTTAAATTTTATTATTTACTGCAAATTCATCTGAAATGTAAGCTGAATCTATGTTAATTTTAGGACGCCTATATCCAGCCGGAGACTAAACTGAACCACGTAGTATAAGAGGTCTATCTAATGTCCATCCTGCCTTGCTAATGGTGCGCCTTGCTGATCAACGGACCTGGCAGTTACACTCTTTTCATGAGGGCCGCTGGTCTCCGTACTCAAGTTACAGTATTGGTGCATGGTGACTTAACATTGGAAAACAGTAATTTAAAATTTGCCCCCTAGTGTTACGGAAATGTTCGCTTTGCGCTTGACTTGGTGGAAACTCACTACATACTGACATGGTACGGCTTAGACTATTACTAAAATTTAAGTTTTGTCCAATGAAGCGGGCAAACAAAACTAGTGAATAATATAATCTCCCTTACATTTCCTACTATTATTAAGGGTTCTCGTGAAAACAATGAGTATTCGGTATTTTATTTATGTAGTTTATAGTAATTTGCAAAACTATTAGCAATATATTTCGATATCGTCATAGATAATTAATAGTTAATGCACAAACTATAAGAGCTTATTCATTTTCGAATCTCCCAGATTAAAATTATTGTTAATTACGCGGTCAGTACATGAGTAATTATCATTATGATTAATTTACCCTACACATATAAAGAGTAATTAAATGTTAAACTCATCTACAGATAAAGAATAAATAAACTAAAATAATAGTATATGCGTGAAATTTGCAATTCGAGAATTATGAAGGAAGATCCCATTCGCCAATGGATATCAATTTGGAATAACAGAATAGCCGATCGAATATTCAATGACGAATTACAGACTTGAAATCTTTGTGCCATGTTATAAAATGTAATAAACTGATAATAAGGTATCCATGAATAACATAGTGATTTCGTGTTCCTTCTTTATTTTCATTATTAATACAATATTGTTATTGGTGCTTCGTGAAACTTCGAGAATATTCTTCTGCAATATATTGTACTAATGATAGGCTAGCATAGTTAAATTGAGATTATATACCCTGCGTAGTTTTGTCGGTGTAAATGGTTCATAGCTATCGAGTCGCTGGCCTCTGTACCATCCAATTTAATCCCGAAGGTATTCGTGCATACGACCTGAATTGCGACTTATCAACCGTGAAATATTGCAAAGGTATTTCAGTTGCAGTGCTGGAGAGTCAGAAATAATGGAACAAATTTAACCGACATTACTGTGATGCCATGCCTTGGATGTGATGTTATGAGCATGACTTATGGTGACCACTTACCATCACGTAGCCTGTGTACTGGTACTTTGGTAGCTATTTGTATTTTAATAAAATGCATACAAAAACACAGGTGCCAAGTGAAATATAAATAGTCTCTAAAATACTTTATTCAAACCATCATCTAAAAGAGAGAAGTTCATAAACGATCAAAATATCAGTACTTAATCAAGATAATTCACACAGTAATAATATTCCGATTAATGATAAAGTTGTATAAACGTAAACTTTTCGTGTAAAATGGAAATTAACAATAGTTATAATTAACGTTATTTGGAATAATGATTCAAACTCATAACTTCTTAATTGGATTTTACACCAATGCAAGAAACAAAGACCGAAATTATCTTATCGGATTACCTGTAAATGCTTGAAGTAGAATTTCACTGTTATTACGTCTGTCCGATGATTACTTTCATATTCTTAATCTTAACATATTCGTGATACTTCTCAAACGGTTTGATTGTAAGAATTTATACATTGCAGTATAGACTCGACTCACAGTCAGTCTCCCACAACGCTACCGTGATTCTAATTCTGCATGGAACTCTAATTTTTGTGAAAAACTTTTATGCCTATTTGAAAGTAATTGTTGCTTTTTTGTTTATTATATGTGAATGTTTTGGTGAGAGAAACATTCTCAGAGAACCTATGTTACATAGAATTCTAAATAATGTTCTGGAAGCTGTGTAAAGTAAGGTAGTACAGGCTTGACCAGTGTAGTGGATTATTGAGTTTACTCTGCACATTGCGAAGAGATACCTAAAGTCAGCAATGTCACGTATTTTATTTTTATATCAACTGAACAAAGAGCTTTTGGATAATTGAGGTAAAGGAGTCTTGTTTACAAAATACATTAAAATACTGTATATTCTCACTACCGTTCACATCGAAACGCTGTCTTCGCCAAACGCCAACGCATTTTATGCGACAATCTTGAGATTAAATGAACACCCAGAAATATTTTCCGTTCTATTCTAAACTCAACCGCTCCCACGCAATGCGAAGCCATATTTAATTCCACCCTCCAAAAAATATGAATCTTTTGTCTCCTTTGTTTACATAAAAGATTCATACAAGAAAAAGAGAAAGGCGATAAAAAGATCTTTCATCATACGAGGATACTCGAATCAGCTGTTCTTATATCCGCCATAGCGGTGGTTGGTTTTTTCAACCCACTTTTGAAACAGGTTATGTCTATGAAGACAGCTGATATCTACAATAACAAAAAATATATGTGCAATGTTACTTCGATTTTAAACAAGTCCTTTTTAATATTTAAAAATAAATTACATCCTTTACTTTCTATTAACTCGCTACTTATTTAGTACATAAAATTCTGGGGCCTATTATTACCTACTACTCCTGAAAACCTACCTAGATTTGCTATTTTTCATTTTCGAAAGGTTGCAAAGTTAAGAAAAGAAAACAGATTATGAGTTCCAGTCTCATCCAGTTTACCAGTGAAAAGCTTTCCGACACAAGATTAATTGTCATGACGGTAACGGAAATACCGTGATGATAAGCGCTGGTCGCCATCGAGATGCAGTCTTCATCTCCGTGTGGAGTCAGAATTCTTTCGAACCCGTCAGAAGCTAAGCTTAAGTATCGCAACAATTTTAGAGTAGACTGGACTCTTCTAACCTGATGTAATTTGAGGGGACTTTGATGATTTTTATTATTGTCAGCTGCTATGGCAGCTCCACCTTCATTAAATTTATTGGGCGAAATT
>DWPT01005250.1:0-12388 GCA_018251895.1 Agathymus mariae mariae
CCGCGCACAGCGCACCCGCCTCGGTCACGCGACCGCCGTTCAGCAGCGCCCGCACACACCACCGCGACTCTACCTCCTGCCAAAACCAACCATTATCATTACAACCGATTGTTGGTACGCTCATTTCTTCTCTCACATTGGAGTATTCGTTGACTTCACACACCTTTGAGGTTATGGACAATTCACAAATTTTCAGGTTTCCTACTGGCGTCTTACTTTACTGAAACGTGTGATAATTAATTTGTAATACGTACATAATATGAAATATTAAGAGGCGTCTAGTATTTCGTACAAACCACTAACTAGGCTGCCACACCTACCGATGCCAACAGTACACCTTAAACATACGTATACACAGTTGAATACAGTTAAAATGAAAAAAAAGTTTTATCCTGTTTTAATATAAATGTTGTCCGACACTTCGTTTGGAATGACTTTGCCTCTACACTTACTACTTATGTTTTATAACCAACAACAGCAGTGTTCACAGCACCAAAAGGTGACAACCAAATACTATTATTATGTGTTTCAAGAAATATGTATGATTACCATAAATCTTAACAGGAACCAACGAGGAAAGAATTGTCCGGCGCTCAAGGCCTTCTTTGTAACAGCCAATAGTGTCTCAGCATTAGCATCCTTTAGACTTGAATACAACATATCGAAGTCTATACTTTGGTTACCTGGAATGTAGATCAAACAATAGATAAAGTCACTTTACGTTACTCAGTTATGTTGTAAAGTTATGAAATGTGACACCGTCCACTATTATATTAAGCAAAATAGTCATTAATATTTTACAAATTATGTGTACGACTCTTAGTAATTGAACTAATAATGTATGTTTAAAGGATTTGAAATAGGGAAAAAAATACTTGGCAAACGCTGGAACCAAACATTGACTCTTTATAATATACAATTATACGATGCTAAAAAATGGCTTTCTATTTAGTCTAGGACGTTGTAATATATAATAATATAGTTCAATGCACCGGTGCGTCCGGTATTTCAGTTTTTTTTAAATAAAAAGTCGACTCACGAAGTAATGCTTGTTCCACAGGATTTAGTGAATCAGGATCTTCCTCCCGTAGTTCAGCTGCCAGTTCTTCTGGACCAATAACCTGTACATGCACATATTTTATACTAACTGTCCCACGATAGTCGGTGATTTGAACATTCAAACCGCATTTTTTTTTGTAATGGATTAACTAAAAAACTAGTGGACCAATATTAAAAATTATTTCGCATATCAAAAGTTACATTATCAATGAACAAAATGGACCACATTTTATTTAAAAAATACTACTACCCTACAAAAATTGCAACGCATCGCGAGCATTTCTTTCGCGGGTGAAATCGCGTCGGGGGTTTACTAGTAAATAATATGATGGAATTGTCGACCATAATTGCATAGTTTGCATGAAATGACCACTTGTTCAAACACATTTAACGATTTTGTCAAACTTCAGTATTAATTTGTAATACAGCTGTTCTTATTTTATTATTATTTGATGTATTTAATCAAGTACATTTAAAGTGCGAGCATGTTTGGGATTTGTGAGTCTTCAATATACGGTCGTTGCAGAAACAATGATATCGATACATACACACTAAACGAACAGAGTTGTACGTAATGTTGTTGACTATACACTCACTCTCTAACTTGCACGTTTCTCTTGTTTTACCACATTACCCACACGTGGTCTCTGGTCTCAGTTGTTCGGTGTTTTTACATTGCACGTTTGTGTGGTAGCGAATAGGCCAGTGTTCGGAGACTGTCGTACCCTAATTGGCTTCTAAGATTATATACAGGCCCTGCATTGGGTTTCCACAACGTATGCTTCTGCTGTGCACCGTGACCCACACTTCTCGCACGTCGCCTCAGTGCTGAGCATAAATTTTCATTGCATACTTGTTGGTATTCATCGCATGTTACTTCAACATAGTAACACATATCAATTATATCTTACCCTAAATGGGTATAACTTTATTTTACTTAGCTTTGTTAGCGGCGCATATACGGCTTCCTCATAGTTTTATTTAATTGATGCCTGTAGCGTCTTCTAGATTAAATTTACTTTTGAAGGTTTTTAAAGCCACTCGTGGCCATCTTCGTGGTACCTGTAAGGTGGAGTTGTTTCCGTGTGCTGCGGCGGTGGGGCGCGCGAGGAAGGCGTGGTCTGGGCGCGCTAATCGCAGACACGTGATCGCGGCCGCCAGCCATCGTCGCCGCGCCGGCCCCGCGCCCGCCCCGTGCTCCGCCGCACATCGCGCCGCACGTTCGTACATCACCGCCGCCGCTGCCGGCCAACAATAATGTGTAACTTATGAAACTTCTTCCTAAAAATGCTTAAATTGTCTGACGACGGCTTCTCTGTGTATATCCTATAAATTTGGATTAGTTCATGCTGGCTCCGTTTTTCAATTGGACTTACATTTTTACACTTCATTTTCGTTTACAACCGAGATCATTGTTATTGATGAAATTAATAATTTATTACATATTCCAAAGATCACACATATACACACTGTACCTTTCCTGTAGTGGTGGCGCGACAGGTGCAGCGCATAAAGGAAGTCGTAGTAAGGGTTGTGCGTGTGCGCATCGTGCAGCTTAGCGCGTGCGGCCGCCGCGCGCTCTGCCTCGTCCGCCAGCGCCGCGCACGCCACCAGCGCGCCCAGCTGACGGCGGGACGCTGAAACAATAATGTGTATATTAATACCTGACAAGAAAACTTTTTACTCCGTTTTGTCCTATTTATGAACCGTTTTTTTTGTGTTTTATTTAGTAGCTACTGACGAGCTTTAGTATCATCATGTGATTATGGTTCAATTTCGAGCACGGGGCGAACACTATGCCTTGACAATTCTACTAGTTGGCCCAGGAGTCGTTTTGTTGTTGTGAACGCAGTATAACTAGGTACTAATATGATCGGTAAATTGCACGCATAGACTCCGTTTGAGAGCAATCAGTTGTACTATTCATTACTTTATCATAAACATCTCCTCGGTACGGATGACGTATTTTACTTCGTCATTTATAATTCGTATCGCGAAGGATTGGGATGGTCTGCGCACATCCATCCCATTACATTGTAAGTGATTTCAACGCAAGAGTGAATAGGTTTTTTCTATGATAATTTTCTTTCGCGTGTAAGGCTACATCATCATCAGGTAGGATTTTATAATCCTATATATATGGTATGCCTATAATATACCTATAATACTTATATAGACCTATAAGATCTATAATAGGTAGAAAAAAAAGTAATGGTTACCCAGCGTGGTGAGCAGCGTGTTGACGGCAGAGGCGCGCGCGTGCGGCGCGGGGCTGGCCACGGCGGCGCTGAGCGCGCGCTGAACGCGTCCGCCCGCCAGGTGCCACTTGAACACCACCCACTGGAACATTGCCTGCGCACAACAATCATGGACTTTGTCATATTTACCTTATGCTGTTATTGCCACATACCTATTGACACTAATGATAAAATTGTACATTACTCATTTTCTTTAATCATTGTCCGTCTGTCTGAACTCGTATCACAGTAAAAATATTGAAGTGATTTACATAATACTTGGCATCTTTGTAAGTTATATTAATCGTTGAAATCTAGGATGCTTTTCCCGCGGAATATGAAATAAAAGTTATCATGGACATTTATTAAGACACAGCAAATAAAGTTTGAATTGCCTGGATGCAGATATAATAATAAATTATTATGTTTCTAATTGAATTAGAAAAAAATCATTTCTAGGGCAGAAATGATGGTGGGGTGCTAATTTTATAATAAAAACTCGTACATATGGCTGTTACTATAAAATAACAAAAACACAATAACTACTGCATGTAATATATTTATACTGACGTAGTTAGGATCGTCCTTGTCCGCAATACTGATAGCTGTTTCGGCAAGGCGCACCACGCAAGCGCCTGCGTCGTGGATTTCGAACAGCTTAATCACCTGTCAACACACAACACGAGAAAAGTTTTGGAAATTATTTTATTATGGTTAAATATGCCGGCTTTAGCTTTACAATTAGCGTTTAACTTCATTTGAAGTGGTACATAATGGTAAAAATGGTAGTAAATGATTCTTAGCCAGCTTTCGAAGCAAATTTATAAATTAATAAGTGTACATTGTATACACATTGTGTATAATTGTACATTACCTTCATGTAATATAGTACGAGGGCTTGGTGCTGTGTGAGACGGTGGTCCGGCGCCGCAACCAGATGTCGCAGGAATGGCTCCGTGGACACGCCCTTAGCAGCACGACACAGCGCTGTGTACGCGCCCTCGGCATCCTCCAACTCCAACAGCGACAGACCCAGGATGAATTGACCTATGACAATTTGAATTTTAAAATTCATATTTTATTTATTTTTGGAAATTCAGGACAAGTCATCGCTTCTTCGAATCCAAACAATTTGTAAATATAAAATTATCTAGACGCTGATTTAAATTTGTAGTTCAAAAACCCTGGTTCTTTGAGGGAATCTAGAGGATTAAACATACTTTTCTTTTAATCCTTTAATTTTAAATATTTTTATATTTTATTTTATATTTTAATATTGCAAAATTGGATTAGTTCAGAATTGGTTTAGTCTATGAATACGCGGCGTCCCGAGCGAAGGCAAATGCTAGCCACATATTGTAAAATAAAATAAAATTAACAAATTACATAAAGCGATAGCGCATTACATAAATTACGATGCAATAATGTATGATCGTTAATTATCGACAGTAAACAAAAGTATCTAACTAACGCGAACACGAGTTCCACTCGCACCACGGCTCCAGCATGGTGACATAGTTCTGCACCAGCCGCGGCTGGTTCACGGACGCCAGCCACCAGCCGAACTCGAATCCGCCGCTCACCGCCCACCTGGACGCGCTTCAGGACTACCATTGCCAATATTTGGATTTTATCTTAGGAAAATAGATTTATCCCCACGCCGTTTATTCGGTTCTGGTATGATAATAACTCCTAAGCGTTTGATTTTTGTTGTACATCATTGTAATTATATTTTCTCGGCAACTTATACAGTAAACTAGCGGAGACCTAAAAGAGTGTCCGTCAGAATACTACTACAGAACAAATATTGGAGTTAAAAATTTAATATGAATTCATTTAGCATAAACGTATATTTCATTTATGCTTAGGTATGCCATTATTGCGTTTACTACAATTTAAAAAAGGTTTTCCTTAATCGTGAAGAAACTCCTCAGCATATCTTTGAATTGTTGTAGGGTAAGTTTCTGTACCTGCTCCTAAATAGTTGGGGTCTTATTATTCCCAGGCTCCCTAGTAATTATCTTATTATCTAGCGTAGCTTCAAAGATTGTTAAAAGGATACAGTTGATGGGCGAGATGGTATGCCATGAGCGGCAACGCGCGATGCCATTGGGGCGAAGCGCGCGCGGCGGCCAAATGCGCCCGTGCGCGGCGGCCGCCCGCGCCTCCAGTGTACGCCTGCATCGCGCTCACTGCGCCGCCGCCCGAGGCGGTTCCCCCGCCCTCTCGCTCCGCCGGCTCTACGCCCAGCGCGCTCATCTTCAAGCGAAACGACTCTGATGTACCCGCAGACCTGACAGACAAGTATGACTAATTAGAAATACGGAAGATATTAACGTTTTAATACATTGCAATAATTGGTTATACTGTAGAAATGTGTGCCCGTATTTAATTTCATAAATATCTTAATTGTATATATAAAAGCTGTTGGATCTGCCGACGCACACCATACACGCGTCTGAAGACACACTGGGATGCACACATCGTACTTTTGATATAATTATTGTGGGATAAACCAAATAGTGGACTTAATGGCAATAAACACGGGCTTGATATCCGATATATCATGATGATGAGCGCCCGGAATCACCTGCAGGTTTTTTCTCTTTTCTTTTGTATCGCTTTCTGCTTGTCATCTTCAGAGATAAAACGAGGATCACAATTTCTACCGACTCACAGGTCGTTAACTAGCGCGGCGCATACGCTGCACTACTATCATAAAAGTGAACCTACTGGTATCCGACGAGACTACGGAACAATGTTTTTATTATATTACACAAACACAAGAACCGTCTCCGGGGCCTGTCGCACTGTGTTGGCCCAACACGTACTTCGGTGTGAGCGTAGCGGCGCGCAGCCACAGGAGCGCGCGGTACGCCTGCCAGTGCACGGCGCAGTGGCCGGCGCCCGGCACGCCGCCAGCGCCTCGCGCCGCGCCCAGGGCAGCCAGCGCGCCGCGCACCACGCGCGACCTTCACGCCGGACAACGCACAATGGGGGAAGGTTTTATAGCGGAGCCGTTGGTGTCTTTGTCCAAATTTATTTTCGTACATTATAATCTAAATTGAGATCGGAGACTATGAAGAGAATCTAAGATTGCCGAGAGTGCCTCATTACAGCACACGTCAAAGAATCAATTTACATTCATAACCTTTTTTTTTTTTTAATAGCCGACAAACGAGCGGACGAGCCGCCTGATGGTAAGTGGTCCCCGTCGTCCATAGACATCAGGAAGACTAAAGGTATCAATGATGCGTTGTCGGTCTGGAAATAAGAAGGTAAGGACGAAAGTCGTTTGGCAGCTGAGTCAAGCAGGAGAGTGGTAGCTAGTCGGTCAGACTTCACGGAAAAATAATAATAGCAGTATTTAATGACTTAATAATTATACAGATAATATAATCCGTATGTGAAACCTGCAAACCTGCAAGCAGTCTGGCTTCTGTCACCTCTTACTGTTCTGCCAGAATGGGATTGAGGGGGGAGTATTCCAGGCCGCCTCAATATGGCCAAAATTAGACTCATAGAGATCCTCTTCAGTCTGACTTCCACAATAATTTGTCTTCACAACATGCAGTCTACGGAATAAGCTTCCTTCTAAGTGATTCCCGGAGCGATAACGTGGGTATGCAAAACAGCATTATAAAAAGAATTCTCTTTCAGTAAAAGAAAAAATTCTATCCAGAACTATACATAGAAGTCGTTACGTATCGCTGGATATTAAACCACCAACTAACCTTATCTCGGCCATTTGACGAATGGATTCAGTAACGATCGCCACCCCCAGCTCGCTGGAGAATAAGTTATCATATTCGCTGTGGTCATCGTCGTCTCCTGCGCAAAATGTTTACGGTTAACATAATTTATAAATGCACATACAAAAATACCTCCGCTAGAATTCCCCGTGGCGCGTGACGGTATGGAAATACACGAATGTATGATACATTTACCCAGTACCCCAATGGTAAGACAACGTTGACACAAGCGGGAACATTTATGTCCGGGTGGGATATCCTATCGCTCCGCAGACGGTGCACAGGTTCGTCGGATCCCAGTCCAAGTTCCACCTCCACTCAAAGAGTGTCAGAGCGTCATTAAAGTAGCACTCGCAGTAATACCGTCGTCTCACCGTTGGACGTGTCGATCTCTGGCACGTCCAGTCTCAAGGCGTCGTTCAGCTCGAGAACAGCGCTTTGCAGGTCCTTTATTGGTTCCAAAATCGATGAAAGTTCATCTATTTGTTGAGGTGTTAAAATCTGTAAATACAGTACACTTCGTTCTAACAAAAGCAGTAAATGTGATAAAAACAAAATGAGGATAACTATATATTATTAAAACGCTTGCATTATATCATTTGTTATGTTCGTGTAGATCAATATACACCCTTACCGACACAATAAAATATAAAATCCAAATTCATCCGTGGCAACTGTGTATCGATTAGGCCTATTTACTTGTTTGTACTGCGTATTCAATAATACATATTTTTTTATTTTGTTTTACATTAATTTAAGAAAATATACAGTAACTATGACCTATATACTACAAATGTAATTCATTGAGCTAATAATAGATTTGCCACCGCATTATTTTACACAAAACATTGAAATACATGTAGTGATTTGAACGTATTTAATTAATTCAAACTATAAATACTTTAAGGTCGACTATGAAAAGAGTAAATTTGAAATATTTAAGAGAATTCTGACCCACTAACATTTATGTCATTGAATATTAGTGTTTTAAATTTACTAGAACATTTAACTGCAATATCCATATAAAAAAAAGTGTACATTATAATATTCTATGGTACATTATAATTAATATTAATGAATTATTTAACAAATGTGGCACCGGCGTCTGGTGCGCGTCGGCCGCATCTTGCGGCGCGAGCAGCAAGTGCAACAGGCGCGGCAGCAAGCGGTGCTGCGGCGCGGGACACGCGAACAGCCGCCGCTCCAGCTCGCCCGCGCCGCCCCGCGCGCCGCCCGCGCTCCGCTCCCACGCCGCGCCCGCGGCCACCACGCGCCGCGCGCCACCCGACAGCCCGCCCCACGCTTCGTCGTTGCACCATCCTGTAAATTGTACGTGGAAATATACAACATCGCCCCCTATAACGTGCCGTACTGTTATCGTTACAGTGCCGTCAACAGTTAAAAATATTATAAAAGCCGTTATAAAAGTGTACAAGGCGCCAAGGCGCTTTCCGGACCGCATCACACGCAACAAAGTCTAACCTCGTCTGTATCGCAGGACGCTCGTCGCTCTAGTTCCGTGCGGCCGACTGAACAACAAAATCAACGCGGGACACTCAACAAGCGCGTACGGTGTCTATCAACGAATCATTATCCAGCTGACAAATCGTCGGTACTTTTTGGACTATAAAAGTGGGTACTGATTTCGTCCTGTTGTAAGAGTCAACTAAAAGGGACTTCCGGGTTGCCGGTTGGGGTTTCCGGAAGGTAAGATTGGGAGCTCGAATCGTCCGGCTAGCTACCCCGGGAAGGACTACGGTATGTAGTACGTTCCGCGTACCATAGTCAAAATCGGATGGTGCGGGGCGGGATATTTTGTCCCTCCCGGGCAGAGCCCGACAGGGGTACCGCGGTCAGAGGACTCCGGTTACGTTCCTAGGGAGATCCCAGAGTCCTCAGTTTGGTGCTGAAGAAGGTCACCTTAGGAGTTAGTGCGGTAAAAAGCGATTTATCAAAGTAACTTTTTCACTATTTTAATCTAAGTAATGAGGTATTTTAGAGCTAACAAACAATTTACAATGTTATCACATGTCTCGTAAAATCACATAAAAATCAATTTTATATACCTTGATTTACTTTTTTTTCATGAATTTATTTCTTTGTTTTCTATATAAATAGTAATCTTCAAAATCCTATAACAAAACACTAAAACGAACTAACATTTTGACCTGTAATGACAGCAGTCTAGTCCCACTTCCTCCTTAAACACTAATGTAGAGTTTTACGGACCCATGTATGGCGATTATATTTTTTCAATTTATATCTTTACAATAATTTATCATACCTGGTATAAGTTTGATAGCAGTCAACTACTGAACATTTTTACTATGAGTTGCTCGGTTTTATTTACTTTCATGAAGACCCCAAATAGACTTGGTTTTCCACACAGCACACGCATAGCAAGTTGTAATATGTTACAACTTACCACAGAATTTTGTTGAAATTGGCTTCAGAAATCGTGGATCAGGAATAATGGCGACAGGTGGTTTGTCTGCTCATTCTTCGAGGTTTAGTACAAAAAATAACTACACAAATACCATTACCGTCGGTTGGCAAGCCGTCCTCGGGCGACAGCATGATGCGCTCGATAGGCTCCAGCTCGCGCACCAGCGACACTCCGCTGCGCCGCACCACCGCGCACCACCAACCGTCCGACCCCTCCGACTTCTGCGCACGCAGGACACGCGCGTCATAGACAACGCACACACTACTACGCTAGAACTTTGATTGGTGTGCGTGAATCTATTATACGAGTTATTTTATATTTATGTGTTGGTAACACACGTAACAGAGTCCTACTGTGACGAATGTCGCATACGCTGCAATGGTGTTACAATAAACATTTGATATTCCATATATTCACTCTTGCGTTAGCTACTCTACTCTGGTGGAATTTACAAACACAGTGCATTCTGTTTCACCCGAAGAGTTCCTTGTTTGTTGGTCGATGCGCAGGCGTTATCGAATACCGCCAACTGTTTATACTGGTTATATAGATATTTTTATATACATATGACTTACATGTTGTGAAACCATAAGGCCCAGTGGCTTTTGTAACCCTTCCATGTACTGCATGCACCAGCTGTACAGATCCGACCAGCATCTGCAAATAAAGCAAATTTATTAGTTATTGAAAAAAAAATTAAAGATTACCGATTCGAAAATCAGATTCAGTTAAGCTCTTAAAAGTGCTGCAAGTCTAATCAGATGATTCGGTCAAAATATATTTCAATAATATGTGATAATTTAACTAAAAACGCGTAGAAATCCTATTTTTTAGTATTTCTGGTATTCTAAGAAATAAATATATTCTTTTTATTACTGGGTAAAATCTTACAAGATTTTATTATAATGTTACAATTGTTACAATGTTCATGAAAATTTTTAGTACATACGAAGTAAGTAAGCAAGTACAGCGTTCAATAAGTACTTATAAAACTACTATAGAAATTGTCAAAACACAGCGTGTCTACTTTTTAATGGATCGCGTCAGTTTTCGGTTTTCTTGGTGTTTGTATTGTGCGTCGACAACAAAATAATAATACGTAAATAGCTGCGAGACATCGACAAACGAGCGCCCTGTACATTGTACTATTAACAAGCCAGCGATCGACACCAACTTGTGCATGAGATGTCCGTGGTCGGGCGCAGCGGTGCGCGCGGCCAGCGAGCGCAGACGCGCCTGCACCGCGCTCGTGCACGCCTCGCCCAGGTCGCCCTCCCCCGCGCTCTCTGCCCCGCCCCACGTCCGACTGTAAATCTGCACGCATGTCACGTTAATTATACCCACCACGTCCACAACATTCATAATTTCCGTTACGAACTTTCTGGTTAGTCGGTGGTTGCCTGCAATGTATTATTCAATAGACTATTATTATTTTAGTTTACATAAACAGTTAACAGGCTCAGAATCCTCCTGATAAGTGACGGTTTCTCAAACGGGATCAGACTCTAATTTAAGACACGCAACTTATTGATTATTCTAGAAAATTTAAATAGCGCCCCCTGTATACTTTCGCGGCTGGCTATAAACATCCTCCAAAACTAAGTTTTCCTTCTTCGTCTGCTGCGTATAAGTTAACGTCAAAAACGAATTGCTTAGCGAAGGGTTTAGAAGATCACACGCCTTTACTATCATAATTACAACCCATATTGTCCTACTCCTCTAACAATGAGAGGGTTTAAGGCCATAGTCCGCCACGCTGGCCAAGTGAGTGTTGACAGACTTCACACACCTTCGAGAACGGCTCTCGTAATACAATTTGAATGGACAATGTAAACGTACGAGCAGTGCCTTAGAGATGAGCGCAGGCGGGAAGAGACCGGGTGCCAGTAGCCGGTCGCGGTACTGTTGGTGCGAGGACAGCACCGGTAAAGGCGGAGCATGCGCGCCGGCCTGCACGCCGCGCCAACGCGCCTCCACGCCGACGCCACTGCCTGCGATAGGCACGAACACGATTTCAAAATCGATTAATGAATCGATTAATTTGTTTTAAAATAATGTATTAGCGTGTATTAAAACAGCGATACTCTAGTAAATAATAACTTACTTGTTATGACTGCGTCTCCATCTGGTTGACTCCATAAGGCCCAAATGACATGATGTCCATCGCCATAACCGATCGTATAATCCAGTAGATCTAACTGTAACAAAATGTATAACAAAACGTAATATATGAAGATATATATTAGATACATATGAACATATAAAGTGTAATATATAATACAATATAAAATATTACATATTATTTATGTTCATATATAAAGTGTAAACGATCTCCCAATATCAGTTCCATGAAAATTCAGAACCAAAAATAATAGACATTCGTACAAAGTTACATCAACATTTCTCTTCTTTTGGGATGAATATCGAGAAGTGGCGATCAAAAGATACCCAAACAAGCAGCCTCACCTCCTAAGGTATTGCAAGCAGCATTTTTATTTTTTTACCGACCAATTAACTACTAATTGAGACTTTAAACTGGACAATCAAAAACTAAATTTATACGACAACACCTTATATACCTTTGTTATAGAGGTACAATGAAATATAACGACGACACTGAATCAAAAGGTAAAGGTAATAAGTAAGGTTTTGCTTGTTAGTAGGGTTTGCGTAAATATTATAGTATCAGTATTATTATTAAGGCCTTAATATTATTATTGGTATTATTATCTTTCCGTAAAGCCTGCCTGGCTAGCTATCACCCTCCTGCTTGAGTCAGCCGCGACTTGAGAGCGCGTGAGTTGAGTGACTCGTCGTGTTCCGGCTGGGGACTTGAGAGCCAGTACTTTCTTCTTTTTTACCTTCTTCTCATTTCCTGGTCGACAACGCATCGG
>DWPT01005251.1:0-12386 GCA_018251895.1 Agathymus mariae mariae
ATTTGTAACTCGTCCCCGCCACCCGTTACTGTGATCTATAAATCCTCGTTTAAGTTACTTCAGCCTACATATTTTTACAAATAGGACGCTTCGGCATTGTAACATTTGGAACTCGTCCCCGCCACCCGTTACTGTGATCTATAAATCCTCGTTTAAGTTACTTCAGCCTACATATTTTTCTCTTTTCCGACAACTTCTGAAATTTATTTTTTAACAAAACATGTTTACTGTATAGGCAAACCGTAAAATTAGCATGAGGAGATTTTTGTGACCACGTTGAAACGCAGTCAGTGATGACCTAATATATATTTGTTCCCAAGAAACGTTTGTTATCGGGTTATGGCCCTTTGTGATGCCTCGCTTGCCATGTCATCTGCAATTTTCTTTAGGGTTGCGTAATCCGTTGAAAAATACTTAACTAACTATTTCAAAATCTAACATATTCTTTAGTTTAAACTGTAATAGGACCACATGTAAACATTTAATATTTTCTGTAATAAATGTCAATATATAAGTGTTTACGAGTGGGGAGTGAATAGATGTTATAAGTGCGTTGAATATCTTAAGCTTCATCACACTTACGGTCAGATGGGATTGTTCATTCTCGCAAGAAAGTCAAAACAGCAATTTCTAATCTGCAATCGTTAGTTATAATAGGAATTCGCATGTCAGCTTGACTTGCCGGTTCACAGTGTGAAAGGAATATTATAATGCAAGAGCTTTAGAAGCTTCAAGTACTAAGCTTGACTCCAAACTCATCGCAGATTAAAACGTGACCTTAAATTTGAAAGTGGGTTGAGTGCTCAAGAATAGATGAATATCTATTCTATGATATTTAGCTACCACTATGCTCTTTAAAGCAGCAATACGTTATCATCCATTGGCAATAATGTAAGTACCACAAAAGTTTACGAGATGGACAGAGAGAGCTTACTCTAGCAAATAGTTATAAAACAACACGGAGCAGGAAGTACATGAAGATGTACGACTTTTTTTATATCAATAGGCGATAAACGAGCAGACGAGTTGCCTCATGGTAAGTGATCACCGTCGCCCATGGACATCAGCAAGATCAAAGGTATCACAATGCGATATCGGCCAGAAAATGAGAAGAAGGTAAGAAAGATACTGGCTACAAACCCACATCCGGAACACGACGTGTCGTTTGGCTGACTTAAGCAAGAGGATGGTATCTAACCAGGCAGGCGTCACGGAAAGATAATAATATCATAATATAATAAATAATAATAATAATTACTTAACAACAATACTGATATAACCCTTACGCGAAGTCCTACCACCAAGCAGGCTGGCTTCTGTCGCCTCTTACGACACCCTGTTCCAGGCCGCTCCAATACGGCCAAATAAAACTATTGTTCAACACTTTACATATCGCCAACAACTATACATATTATAGTTTTTGATGATAAGCGATAAGATTGTATATACGAGAAGAGTTGTTCTTTCAAATACATATATCACACAAGAGATATCGATACAAGAAAATTGTTGTATCAATTAAACTGCATATTATTAAGCCCCATTAATATCTAACAATAAAAGCATTCTGTAACTTTTGTGTTCAAAAATATTTAAATGGCCGTCATTTAAGTTCAATTTATTACAATTACAGTGTCTTACAACTACTATTGACATAGTATAAAACAAAGTGCCCGTTTGAATGAAGAGTGCCCCTCTTTCCTTTCCTGAATTGCAAACTTCATTATCACAAACAATACCGCTTGGTTTGAATTTGCATGCGGTTTTATGAAAACCTATAAACAAAATGACCCACGAATAAAATTATGAAATATGTATGAAATGCTTGATAAAACTCATTTTCCCCGCGGTTACTATTTATGAATGAATAAGAGAAAAATCCTTAAAGTCGTAATACACTCCTCCGCACTAGGATTAGATTAAGAGGCATACAAATCACAAACACATTTTCCGGACGAACCCGAGACCGTTCACTCAGCAAGCAGGGTCACTACCAACTGGACTGCGGGATCGTGAACGTATGCAAGAATCGTAGATTCTGCGGAGAAACCACAATGGGTTACGAGTTAAATATCACCAAATATAATATAAAATCTTTATTCTAATAATCTTAATGCTTTAAAAGTAATTCAATCTAACGTCTAAATGGTTCATTTGCTACGCCACTCGCGCCGTTGAACACTTAATTAAAATATCAATTGGAATTTCCATCAAATTGAAGATTGTACATTGTACAATAAATCAGCTATTTGTACATAAAATCGTCTCATTTATAGTACACAAATGAATCATTTCTATGGCGGATTTTTTATACTTACCAAGGTACCGAGCAATATGAATTCTTCAAGCAATTTTCTAGTATCGCAAATTGCAAATTGAGATTTATTTTTTATTAGTATAAAGATATAAACTTGGTTCGCCTAATAGCAACCCGCTGCACACCGAGAATTTTCTGTTCGGAAGAGGCCTGAAGCATTCTCTACCAGATGGCTCTAGTGAGATTTTCGGTAGAAAGTATGCTACCTGAAGCTCTCAGAGTCAACGTAATAACATCGAGAGTTGTACGTGCTCTCCAAAGTATGGAAAGGATAAAGCAATTTCATCACTAACAACCAATTATTTAACTATCGTTGGCGTTCGAATTCGCCACATATGTTCACACAAGCCAGTAACATTAACCTAAAAGTCCAGTGAGCAATGTTAACTCTTTACCACATATTATTAATAAACCACAGGTATTGTAAATTTTAAGTAAAACGGGTACTCATGATTTTTATACTTCAGTTATATAATACAAATAACAGCGGTATACGTTTATTTTAATACGTACATCTAATATTCTGTAATAACTGCAATCCATGGAGACCTGTGACCAGCCACAAGTCAACATTAGAATCCTGAACAATCAAAAATATCTTCCCATTTACGAGCTGGACAAAAAAAGATACTTGTTGTTTCCGCCAGCTCAGTCGCCGAAACTGTTTCTTCGTTTAAGACTCCCAGGTGCACCATATGTAACATCGCATCGCCCTGTGCAATAAACTCATAAACCTTTAGTATTGTTACTGTAAACGTTAGCTTCAACAAGTCTAGTAAATCGTACAGTGATTACTTCAGGTGAATTAAGTCAAATGAACAATTTTTTTTCCGTAGCAAGACTTCAGAAACATTCGGCACCAGTTCACATTCAGAAAACCAAAACGTGGCAATCAAAACCGCAGCTGTTCGCAAGATTAGGTACGGCGGGATAATGTATTGTTTCATTGGCACAGTACCAACATTTCGCCTTTTTATCATTATTAACAGGGGTTTGAAAGTCGGTATTCTACTTTAAAGACCCCAGTTGGCATCTTATAGATACATTAAAAAGATTCTTGCAAAATTAAAATAATGCTCACTTACTTTCGTCAAAACAGAAAACCAGTAGAAACAGTTCCAGCATTTCTCGTGACTGAGTTAACGACTAAGGACGTCGCACGTACGTACAGTATTCTGTTAAGAGTTAATGAATGAAGGTGGTGGACTAAAGCCTTAAATCTTTTCACTAGTAAAAGGATAATGAAGTCCGGTAGTTAAATGAATGAAAGCAATTAAAGATGGCAGAAAACTTAGATTGATAATTACACCACCTAGTATGCAATTTATTTTCCAATAGCAAACATTCGCTTCGCAATAAAACAACTACGCATTACGGTTAGAAATAGCACCTGCATAGTTTTAGGACTGGGTTGTTTCCCTTTATAACTTTTTTATTTACGGACGGATTGCAATGAAATGACATTTAAATATTAAGTCATGCTTACTGCAATATATAAGTGAAAATTAAAACGAAATCGGTTAAGGGTCGGTTTCTTAATCCGTAGTAAAAGTTAAGTTGACTATTTGTTATATTGACCAATGATTAGAAGCTAACTACTGGTTAAAGCATGTGTTTGTTTTTTGATCTCCATTTAACTACTGGTAATACTAGCCAATGGTTAAATATGTTGCCATTGTAATGAGCACTGATAGACCTCATTTTCTCTAGGGAGAAATGATTGTTGCAAGGCGACATCGTTTACGCCCCACAAATTTTGAAGTTTTTCGCCCTTCCTAGTGTCAAAATTGACAATATTTTGTGATCAGCATGGACCAGCAAGTAAGTCAATTTATTTGTTTTATCGTAAAATTATACAATCATAAGATTACATCGCATTACTATGAAAACGAAAAGTTAGAATCAATTGTCTTTTCTTCTGTCTTTAAGAGACTGTGCGACTAATTTTAACAAAGAAGAGACGGTAAAACTTACGTGTCTCTTCAAGGATTATCCTATAATTACTAGTAAAAGTACAGATCATGCAAGTAACCAACAAAAAGAAGTAGCCTGGAGATCTCTTGTAGAATTTTTTTATTCGGATGCTGTAATTTATAGAAATGTAAAACATTTACAACAAACATTTTACAATTTGAAAAAAAAACGCCGGAAAAGTAAGTTTATTTAATTTACGAATTAACTGAAACCCGGGCTATAAATTGTGCTTTATATTATTCATTATGATTCCTTTACAGGGAATGAGTGCAGAAAAATATAGTAGAAGGCAAACTGGAGGCGGACCACCACCCCCAAAACCATCAGAGACTACAGAATGGTTAAGCAATATTATGGAGGTCTATTTCAGCCTTACCTACTGTGTATGACACAGTGATGTTTTAGGTATATATACGTACTTATTTTATGACTTTAGATTTGATCTTTATAAGTTGATTTTTTAAAATCGTTGCCTATATTTCCAATTATCCAAATCTTTTTTTTGTTTAGATAGATGGTAGCGCTTACAGAAGTCTATATAATCCCAGTGTCCCAGGGGTGGATTATGCGGTCTTCTCATTAATATATATTCCGCAACAATTTCATCATCAGATGAGGTCACTGACATGCCAAAACATCTTGTTATATTTAAATAAATAATAAATGAAATAGAAAATTTGTATTGCAATACTTGCACTCAATTTCATTAAAATCCCACGACACCGACAAGCCGACAACAGGTGTGGAGCGAGAGTTAATTAGTCGCCATCTTGCTAATCCTTACTTGGAGCTGTGGTTAAATATTTGAACCACCAGTTACTTATTTAACCACTGGTTGCATTAATTATGTGTCAAAAAACGGATTTTACTAAAATTTTACCATTGGTTGGTATTTTTAACCATGGGTCGCCTTAACTACGGAAAAAAAAACCCGGCCCTAAGCAGTTTCCGAGATTAGCGCGAACAAACGCGCAGACAAATAAACAAAAAATCTAACTACCATTGTTTTGAGTTCTGTTGCGTTAATAAAGACCCGTAATAATAGTGTTTTTCATGTAACCATCATGTTCAAAAAGCGATCAGTTAGAACTTTATTATATGTACAGCTTAGAATTGATGCGTGTCAGATTTGACGTTCATTAATCAAAACGGAAAACGAGGAAAGGAAAGAAAATCGTTTCCAACCAAATAAATGAAATAATAACTAACAAATAATAAGTCAATCAAGATCAAAAGATCAATCAAGGCCCTTGTCGAACATCAATATTTATTTAAAGCATTTACTTTATGGGCATGATATAATAATAAATAATATTTGAAAGGTATAACAATAAAAACGTCTATGGACGGGTAGGTAATTAATTTCTGCAAAAAAACTGCGTTTCACTGCTCGAAGCAAGTTGTCAGCGATTTTGTATTGTATTTAATTGTTGACAATCGCTAACAGATGTGCGAGATAACTTTTTGAAGTGAAACTTCTTAGACGGCGATTCAATAGTTAGACGAAAATTGAGAGTCAGATTTGAAGTGTTCTAAAATTAATATTCATCATCGTACTTTGTGACTATTTACATTTGTCTCCTTTAATTGTTTGATTATATCGATGAATAGTTATAAAGTATTTTTTTTATTTTTATTTTATCATTAACGAGTGACCCGCCCCTACATCCTTTGGGTTTACAATTATACATATACACATAATATATAGCATATGCCCATCCGGAATAATGTACCTTTAGAATGGTAAAAGAATTTTTAAATAGATGCCGCGGTTCCGTTTATTATCCCCCGCATATACACCCAGTCACAAAACACTCGCACTGTCCTTATAATATCAATATAAATAACGTTTGTGAGCTAGTACAGCGTTAAAAAATACATAATTAAGTACTATATTTTTTACGGAGAAGTTAAATCACGTGTGCGGTGATGCACTTGTATTTTCTGTAGTTAATGTAGGAGTTACTTTTGGGTTATACATCCTTGTTTCTCGTAGTTACTCCGAGATCGATTTTGCCCGATTGCCATTTGCCCGAGATCGCAAATGAGACTAGACAGTCGAGCCCCTTATTCCTTATTGGTAGCGAAAACAGATCTTTTCCGATTTGGCACATGCATGGGCACGTTGCTGGTTTCATCAACATGACATTGTAAACTTGTATACATCGGTGTACTATCAACTTGATAATACCAAAAATTACATAATTCAACAAATCATGACACCACTTTAAAAGGACATGCACCAGTAAATCCGCTCAACTTATCTCGTCCATACTTATAATAATCTATTCACATTGTGTTGCAACGTCAATAAGAATTTTATTTGCAATAAAATCACAGATGATCGACTCGTTCTAAAATATACCCAATCAAGTTTACATTTTTGAACGAAGTCGAGCAATTGATGAATGTTCAAAATCTTTATCGATCATCGGCACTATTCCAGTGATACGTCGTTCTATAGGTAGCCTAAAAATGTTATTAAAACAAAATCCAATTACCCAAAATATACATTTAATTCGATTTGGTTTATAAGAAAATATCTGAACAATATTTGTATAAAGAGCTCGGTAATCCACTCTAGCACTCAACACAAACATACATTACTCTATAATCATAAATTACTCAATTTCATCCTCTCATACTTGGTCACAATACGTGTATAAATATAACATTTCAATTAAAAGACGATAAGTCAACGGAAAATTAAACAGTCAAAAAACATAATTAAAAGCTAATTAAAGGTAAAGGTCAAATCTTACACATCATAATCAATGCTATTTCCGTCGTAAGCGATTATCCTGCTAAAATATTATGTTTGTTATAATCGAAAATTATTTACGGACGAACCCAATAAAAGTACTTATTATACTTCCATTAACAAGAATATAAGGGTATTTCACCATTGGAAGGCAAACTAAACACAAAAGACAGAATAAAGTGCACATTTCTTTTGAGTCTGCTCTCGGCTGCTGTCCGTGGTCTGTATAGCTGTAGCGGTTACAGTCCAAAATGACTCGTAGTGGTGGTAAACAATCGGAAATCAATAGCGATCGGTAGATAAGGTTAGCGGCAGTCAAAGCCTTAGGTTATACACATAAGCCGTATGAATGAAAAAAATCCCTTGCAAAATTTAAAATTTAAAAAAAAAAATATAAAATATTTATATTTATTTTTTTAAATCAAAAATACCAAAAAAAAAAATCCATGCACTGTGTAGACATAAAAGTTTTTTTATGAATTACGAATCAAGCGCTAAAAGTTTAAAAAGTTAAAAGGAATGGCCATTAATTGAAAAGGCATGTTATAGTTAAATCGCTCGTCTGTTGAAAAAATAATAAGATTCTAAAATCATTGCGATTTTAGAATTACATGTATTATTTTCAAAACACTTCGAATGTTGAAACTTCTACAGAATAACGTGTACCTTAGTAAATCCATTCATAATTCAAGATATGTCTGGATCTGTACCGAAATTGATATTTTAAGTTACGTAAATTTTATGATACGTATCATAATACTGTCGACTCCCTTGTCAAAGCAATTATAAGTTAATCTATTTTCACAAAACGCATATCTGACCATTTAACTTCGAATGAATATCAAATAAATAAAATATCTTTTATGCTATTTACCATCGTGACTTCCAAATTAAGTATTTCCGACTTGGTAATTACCTAATATAAAGCGAAAAGCTTAATTTCATTTCTTCCCAAGTAAATCATTTAATAAATCCTGATTGGACATATTAGCGTCACCGAGTAAATCGTTTTTTGAATCAACATGCGTGTTTCTTCTGGCCGAAACAGTTCTCTTTCTAGCAATCGGTACAGACTCTGAAATTACTTGATCAGTCAATATTTTGAAGTTGTTATTCAACTCGCTCAAAGTTTCTGCTGGTATATCTCCCGTAATATTCAATAATTCGTTAAATTTATCTACAGCCTGCAATTGTTGAACTAACTTGTCTTCTTCGTATTTAGATTGACTGAATTGTTTCATGTGTACATCAATTACTTTGCTACTCTTTTCTATATCAACAATCATATCTTTACAGTATTTGTCAATAGGCTTTCCTGATAGTTTACGTTCGATCACATTATTTTCTCGCTTTAGTTTGATTTTGTCACCATCGTCACTTGTACGCCCTTCACTATATCCATTGGTTGTCAATTCTACAGAAGTATCCTCATAAAATGAAATGTTTGAGCTTCTTCCTCTACCTCTAGATTTGGGTCTTTCTATATCCACAGCTTCTTCTATTTGCTCTTCAATCGACTCTTCCGTTGATCTTCGCCTCAAAGCACTCGACTTTCGTGATACTGGCTCCTCATTATTCTTGATCTTATTCAACAAATCGGCTTTCAACACTTCTATTTTTTTTTGTACTTCATCAGGTGATGAATTTTTGAAGTCTATATCATCGCCAGCAATTGCTAAATCAGCCATTCCATCCTGAACAGTCTTGGCCAACTCTAATAATTCATCAGAACCTTTAGAACTTTTTCTTGTCGGATTTGGAGTCGATCTGGTACTAGTAGAATTTGTGCGGCTTCTTATGTAACGCGATCGTGGCTCAGTACACGAACTAGTATCTTCTTCGTGCGATAAAGCACTACTTAAATTACGCGAATTTTCACAAAGTTTTGCTAGAATATTTTGATCCATTTGTACATGCTGTAAGCAAAATACATAGTAATATGTTATATAAAAATTACTTAGAAACACATATTATAAACATAATTAATTGGTCTAAATTAATATTTTCAATAAAAATATACAGCAACCTTTCCTTCATGCCCTCGCACAACAGTGGACTCTTTAGTAGTTTTGCTAATTGTACGCGTTAAATTTGTATTAGACATGGTCTTCGTAGGTGATTTTAAATTACGGCTTGCTGCCGTGCTGAGCATCTTTTCTTTCATCTGTAATAAATTAAATATTATAGATTGATGCTATAAAAGATTTTACTTATTTTCCTTTTTTTTCCATAATATCAACAAACCTCAATAATATTAGATAGTTTATCTGCATTAGTAATCGCTAAATCCAAATCATGTCTAGTATCTTTATGTTTATTGATCTCGTTTTGCAGCTGATGCTTGAAGTTCTTTGCTTCGAGAGCGATCCGCCGCTGGAGCATAGTAATGGTTTCATTCTGCTGCTGAACCCTCGCGGTCAATTCTGTTACCTGGTTTTGAAGCTTTTCCCTGTCAAGGAGGTTCCTGGAACCAATATCAAATCATATTTAATGAATCTTAAATTATTCACGGTTTGAAAAAAAGCATAAAAATTTGTTCGTGGTGGCTTATCTTTTACGCAGTGCGGTGTGTGATGGTTATTTATTTATTGTAATAATTTGTAATAATCAACTAATTACTAATATAACTACACGCAAACATGTCAGATCTCTGTCACGAATGATTTTCTTCACGTGTTGTGGATATACCCCTTTATAGCACACTTCTGACCATACCATGACCCATTGTTCTTTATACCTACGATATTACCACGTTTTTTAATCCTAGATAAATACACAATATATTATTCTTTTTCTATTCTATCTCAGTACTCTCTCAAGTTTTCCATTTATTCATCACTACCCATAACTTAGACACTCACTGATTGGTTCATCGTCTCTTCCACAATAACAGGGTATAGAGATTGGAGCCACCACACTGGCTACGCGCAGATAGATCGCTGATTGTTGATTGTTCGATTTGCGAATATAACAGAAAACTCTCGGGCTCACCATGTTTTCTTTTTCACCGAAACGAATGAGATATTATAATATTAGCTCAACAATCATCTGTGAATTATGAGACTACCCAAATTCTGTCATGCTTAACAACAAGCAAATCTTCAAAATTGTGTCTGACTGTAAAATCTTACTGTTAATATCTGACCGTTAAGTTCTTTTATACCACTAAAATGGTGATAATGTGTGCTCGTGCATTCAACATTCAATTCAAACACACCACACGGCCATGATCGCCCATACCTGTCCTTGCTCAAATCCAACAAATGCTGATGTTCGTCCTTCAGCTGCTGATACTGGAAGTCCCGTTCCTTCAACTTTTGCGACACTTCTTTGAACTGCTGTTTCAGTTGTTTATACTTCTGTTGCTGTATTCTCATCTCTTCATTATGGGAGTTCAAAATAGTCGGCAGCTCTGCATTTGAATTCTCGTATCTAGAGAAATAGACGAAATAAAAAGATATTATGCAATGTACCTCCATGATTGTAATAAATTGGGTGTTCTAGTTTTTAGTAACAAAATTAAACATGTTCGCTGCCCGTGCACATCTACGACACCGGGAGCAGAATCGATGACTTGACGATCAAACAAGAAGCGGAAACCTTTTAGTTAATTAACTCTACGGTACTTTACACTCCTAAAATGATTTGATTTTTGAAAGGAATTTGAATTTCGCGTTCTCAGTTACTATTTTTTAACATACCCCTGTTTTGCAAAAAAGTCACAGTTTAAGATAAAATTATACCAAACAATGACAGATAATTAAATTAAATTCTAGCCTAGTAATTCAGTATATTGATGATATGAAAAAATACTAAGTATTTATAAATTTATTTCGAAGAATTTTATGTTCTCCATCGTTGGATCGTTACAAAAACATCTATCTACGTGTGTATAAGTTTATCCCGCCACACTGTGCAATATTGGTTTAGCACTAGCTTCGTTCCATCGCGAAACTCAAACAAGGAAAGCGTTCAAGTTTCGTAGTAGAACATACAACAAAGTGGAATGTAAATGTTAAATAAATTCTCGCGAAGAACTCCTAAATACGTAGCGGGATTTGAGTGAGCAACTGCATTTAGAATGACTACACGTTTTTGTAGAGCAAACAGAGATAAAACTTCTACAAAAACTAGCATTTATAATATATTGCATTACGTCTTTAAATTTGATGTTATTTTGTTGTAAAAAAATTATCAAAATGTAAATAAAAATTATCTTCAGTTTCACAACTTGTAATTCAATATGCCAACATGTGTCAACTGGGAATTCAAGAGTTAAGTTTGAAATACTCCTTCTTGGTGCACCTACAGACTATCAATTTAAATTGTTTTGTTCTAAGAGTCCTAAATGATATTTTTTGCAAATGCCACAAAACATAATAACGAGGCTAATATCTATGAAGCTCAAAAATAGCTTGGCATCTCTCTCGTCAGCGAATCGAGCAAGTCACGAATTGGTTATTACGTCAAAATATTTGTCACTATTTCATCGTTCGATGTGTACCAAAGAATTTTCCTTTATATAAATACACTACGCAGACGCGTTCTCGCGAACTTCACACAGAACTACTACGGTTCAAATTACTGTTGTCACACATCCATTGGTGCTTGTAACCACTAATATGAAACACCTTTTAGTTAAATCGAACCTTCATAACACTGATAACGTAATTAATATTCAATCGTAAACCACACTTGGGACCTGTGACACTACACAATTTCAGCTTATGATTTTGCTATGAATAATTCATAACCTCAAGGGAGCAGTGACATAACTAGTTCTATATTTTAAGTCCATGTTATTCTACAGCCATATTTGAAAGCGATATAATTATCCGATGCGACTTTGGCGCTCGCTAGTAAGGGTCTCTTTTATGTCGATATCAAACGAGACCAGCCGTACATTGGATCTTAAAACATTTTATGATTGATTCTAGATGGGACATGTTTTATTTTTGTTTTAGCTATAAGTAAAGTCACAAAGCTAAAAAGCCTACCGAAATTATTTATTTAGTAGATACACAATAGAGTTATCGCCAGGACTTGGTTACAAAATTGTTACAAATCATCATCAACAGTTATTTACATCACTCAATGTTAATTGCAGCTAATATACTTTTTAAGATGAATTTTGAAAACCAAATATTTGATATAGATCAGAGTATTACTAAAACAAAAAAGAAAATTCAATTATTAGACCAAATATTTTTACTGCTGTTAGAGTTCTTATTAAAGACTAGCAAATGCTCTCGCTTCGCTTCGGAAATACTACCTAACGCTTAAAAATTGCATCTGCATTTTTCTATTTTTTTTTTCGTTCTGTGAATTAGAAAG
>DWPT01005252.1:0-12385 GCA_018251895.1 Agathymus mariae mariae
CTGATTTACAGGTACTTTCATTGACTATTTTTTTAGATTAGTAAAAGTTGAAACGTTGTCCTGTATGAATCCGGTGCACTGCCAGCTCCTGCATTACTTCTAATTAAACACATATTCAGTTCATAATGCCTCTGTGCATTGACATGATGGATATCTATGTATATGTGTAAATATAAAGCATTGTTCTGTTTGTAGTTCGTTAACCACTAATCACGAGTGACCCAAATTCAGCTCTAGATTCTATCACCGCCATGTGACCCCGCAAATTCGCTGGTATTCATTTGATAAATCGTCGGTCCCATTCGTCGTCGGGAGACAATGCTTTGTCGTCGCTTGCGCAAGCGGCCGTTTGACGCAGATTCTGAATACCAAATCGCGAAATTAAATCACGTGAGCGCCTAATTTTGCGCACAAAATCTCACGTTCCTTTGGCCGATGTCTTGGAATCGGTCTGGCGGCGCTTATCGAATTTCTGAGAAGTTTGAAACCTGAATAGCGCCTATCGCTGGTTCGTAAATGTCGCTCATGGGAGACCTACCTGTAAAGATTAAATTAAATACGTTTCAAATAAATATATACCTTGTGAAATGCTTGTTTTCGATAAATGTTTTTTGTATAATAATTATTTAGACAGCATATAGACATCAGACAGAAATATTTAACGGCAGTAAATTAACATTTTACTTAACTTAAAAAAAGACACTTCGATATCATCTATTACTATTACACATTGTAAACTGTAGCCATTGAAATCCACTTATCCAGAAGCACGTTCGATAACCAGGAGTCGATAACTCTTTTTCCACAAAGTTGAATTGACCAATTAAATTTTGTTGGAAATTTTATCTTGTTCCATTACAACGAAGTTGATTTTATTATTGACACAGTGCGACCGTCATACGGGAACTATGAAGGATTTATAAGAACATGACTAATGAGACAATGCATGTAATCGTTCTTAAGCTCGTGTGTACCGTGCATCGGAGCTCTGTCTGTCAGTCGACCGACGATATATTAACATACAAACGGCTCGATGTTCTCGACAAACTGGGAAGACTTATCGTTAACCAATTTTATAGCGGACACCCAAGGGCTTGTTGTTGCGTTCTACGAAAAGTTGTTGTAATCGTAATTTACAACCCATAATAGATCTTCGTGATGACATAAATGTGCACATGTGGATATTGTATCGCTATATGGAAAATTCTAACGTAAATGATACTTTTTCATTAGCATGTTATCTCTTTGTATATCGATTGTAAGGAATCGACGTAATTAAGGAATGTGGACGTTACCAGTTGTAGAGTTTTTAAGTCGCATAGAAATTGTTGTCTTGTCGGGGGAGGTTTGACACTCGAGCCTGTCATTTCACACTTCACCAATCTCCGCTGGATTAGTTTAGTGAAAAAGGCTCAGCCATATTCACTGGTAACAACAAATTTTACTCAATTGTCATACAACTGTCATTACGCAAAGAATTTCCTTACATTTTAAATGTCAAAATGTTTTACTACGATAACTATTTAAGAATGTACATTATGCTTGCAATTATGTTGATTTGTCAATGTGAGGTCTAAAAGAAATCTTGTAAAACTGGGCGCAGGTCCAGTGGACGAGCCGAGCGTCTCGTCAGGACGCCATAAAAACTAAAAACATAAAGTTTGAGCCAATTTTGCGCGTTTAAGAGGCGTTTACCTTAATATGCGTCATTAACGCATAATTACGCGTCACTAATTACTTGTACGGTGAAATTTATACTGGATTAATGGCGCGCAGCGGGAGACGTTGACTAAATGAACGTGTTTTAACGTTGGATTTGAAAAACCGAGGTTACATTACTGATGGTGGAATGTTATGCTAGTTTCGATGGCTCCTAAACAACCCCTGCCTACATAAATTGATCAAACGAGTAACGTATTAAGTCGGTCACTGTACTTATATTATTTATTTATATCGTTCTCTGATTAACTATTACTAAGATTTAATTGAAAGAGAATTTAAAGGTTTTGGTGGTCACCGTTCCAACTACCGACTGCGCCTACAGTTTCCTAGCTCGCCGTCCCGAGCCCTGCTGCTATGATCGCTTCAACAACTTCTTGTTAAGCATGTAATAAGTTCATAAAGTCGTTAAAATTAGAAATTCAGTTTAGTTCGTTGTACATACATTAAAGGTTCGGCATCTTTTATCGTATACCTTTAAGATAAGATTCAATGATTAGGAGGAACCACGTGAGTTAATTTTGACATCAGTGCCCTATTACTAATCATGCCAGCTTGGAAAAAATTGTCTCAAAATTATACAAGCTTGAGATCTACGTGACTATGGAGTTTTATGAACAATGTAACAACATTATTATTTTCGTTACAAGGGTATTGGTAGTCCCGAGTGTTGAGACATAGCGACACATGCGTCTCAACAGTCTCTAGACCGACATACACGGTTTTTTCACGATACAATTATGTTTATATAATTCAAAATTGTCATGTAGTGCAGTTAACCCAATATCGTTAAAACTTAAAGTAAATACAAAATACATTCCACCAGCGAGCCACAGTAGGCTACTGATTCGACAAATCGATAAAACTCCGTATACGGAAACACGCTCGGAAAAATATGGTATCCAATAGTTTTTGATCGCACGTGCCTTATAGAGGGCCACACACGCACCGCTAGCAATGATGCATTGTGGCAGGCCACAGGCGAGATTTATAACCTCCGCAACTGCCGTGTACTGCCAGTGCTCGGGCTGTCTACGAGCGAACTTATTTTGTTTATAGTCCTAGGCACACATCGGGTCGAGCGTCGTACACGACGTGTGTACATCGCGACACGTATGAGCAACTAGCCGGTCCCACGACATGTACACCCACCTAACATGACATCGACTCGGCTAACGTTAAAGTTTATATTGGAGTGCATTGTATAAAAATAGAACGGGCGTTTTTAAAAGCTCATGAGACATTAATATTGCAACGCGTTGGACGGTCCTAATAAGGATTTCCTGCACTATAAGAATATATGCGGTGAACAATTACAAACGTGAAAATATCGCAATCGTCGAGCACGCGTCAATAGCTTGTCGAAAACGAGGATATTGTTATTAGGGTTACTAACTATTAACATGGTTCTAAACAATACACAGTAGGTAGATAACTTTCTAAAACGAGCGAACCAACCTGTACTAATTTTACACTAGGACACGTTAGGCCACACCCATTCGCTTTTGGCCTATTGTATTACGAACCGTATTTAACATTAGCTCGGTACGAAACAGTATCGTCTTGCGAAACTATTCCGTTGATATTTAGAATAAGTTTAATAGCATGTCTTTAGCAATCCTTTGTTCCCGCTGTCGAGATCGGTTTGAAGATACTATTACTGAAGGAGAATAAGTGATTCCGATGAAGAAATAACGCGTCTATTGAGATTTATAAATGCGACGAGTTTAGTGTTCGTGTGACATCGGTGTAACCGAAGGTTCTATAGTTTCGAACTAATATAAAATGGCTACCTAGATGTAAAGCGATGGAAAGCTAGCTTACTGGTTGAAACGGAGATCTCCCGCACCGGGTATACGTGAAGTCTGCGAACCCGCACTTGGTCAGCGTAGTGGTGAAGGCCATAAACCTTCTCATTGTGAAAAGTGACCCGAACCATGCTCACTTCCCGAGTATGGTTTGTAATGATGATTGTCTAACGCTATGATTTTTAACTTTGCTCTAGTTAGGAAACCCTTGATGAAATATACAACATGTATCCATATTAAAAATTGTTTTAAAACATTGGGAGAAAATCTAGTATGCTCTTGAAATCAGAGTGAAACACAACGTGCCAAACTTGCTTAAAGTCTCCTACCGGCCAGCTCTAGTCACAGATGATGGACTATCAATTTAATCCTTTTACGATGAGACCTAATATGTTTGTGGAATAATGTTGAATTGTAACGGATGGGAACCAATTTTCTCGTACACTACGCAGAAGGTCTAACGACATCCGCTTAATTAGCAACAAGTATGATATGACATATCTGTAAAGTCCTCTTTAATTTCTGCATAGCCAGAAGCGAAGACTCACTGGTGTACACCAGTCTTTTTATAAGACGATGAAGGTTAAAACTGTAGCTCACCACATTTCAAGTACATTAACGAGAACCGTAAGATGCACAAATGGGTTATATTTTCAGCAAGTTACAATAAGCGATGTTGTATTTGAACATTGAAACCCGTTCGAGAAAACCCTTTCGTATTGAAGTGGTAAAGATCCTACGATCGTAAAGCAAGTTGAACCAATAGGATGGGCTGTTTATTGCCTCACTGCAATACTCTGATGTCTATTCAATGCGGAATCAGCTAAATACTAAACTTTACTGTGCAATCCTTCTTATGCAGTAATTCTCACATGTTTATAACGCTAAATTTATGCAAGGAAAGCAATGGAACCGCCTGTAAATTACTTGCTGTACTGTGATCGTATTTGATCTTTTAATCTTGTGCAGTGGCTTACAGTATTAATTTATTTAAGGAAACCCGTCCTGTCCGCGAAAGACTTTATATAACGCCGTCAAAACGCGCTACTCACCTCTAAACTGAGTCTTTGCTACGTATTCGTAATCGATTTCAGAAATCGATTTATTCTGATATTTGTCGTCTGAGTCGATAATTCAAAGCAGAATTCAATTATTATTAAAAAAAATGAAAAAATTTAGAATAGAAAAAAACCTCACCTTATTGCTGGTGGATGATAAGTGTAATAGTGAGTAAAACCTTTACCACAACTTGAACAGTCGAACTAGTGTATTTTAAACGTGAGGTTTGCCTCATATTGAACGAAAAGTAATTAAGAAATTGTGAAATCCAGCTGAGTAGTGTAAAATTATCTCGACTTACATAATATTATAACGCCGATCCCAAACCATATCAGTACAAGTATTTTACTAATAAAAACTAAGGAGGGACTACCTGTTATACTCGGGAATTGTGTAGTATTAATCGCTTCTTGTTTTGTTCCAGGTAAGCGCCGATACGAAGTTCCCCGAACGTCCAACCGATCTCGTATTTAACTGCGTGGCAGTACTAACTGTTGCGTTCTCCCTGGTACGTGATACTGGAACTTGATAGTTTTCTCTACATATACTTTAAATGGTTAATCTGTGACGCGATGGCATTACCAAGCGGATCATCCATGGATAATCCAACGGCGTGGAAATGTTTAATTTGTTTTATTTCGTTGCGTAGACATACGCAAACGCGGGTTCGTTGATAATCATCATGTGAACAATATTTTTCGACAATCCCGTTCTGATGACTAACATGGACATAGAGAAGACCTTTTGAAAGATCCAAGAACAACCGTTCATCTGTCAAACAAACGAACGTCCTGAATGGAGCCCTTTAACCGTTTATTCGTTGTGTCGCTACGTACTGGGCCACAGAGTCGGTCAGAACTTGTTGATAATGTTAAGGTCTGTTAGATTGAATTATCATAAAGCTTACTTTGTCTATAAGTCGTGTTCCTAATATATTAATGCTTAAAAAATTTAAGCCCCTACCTAACCTATAATTTAAAAATGTACTGCATAAATTGTCATCGGACAGCGTGATTTACGAGGTATTGTTGAAGTAGGAAATGTTCAAAAAATATGATTATTTCGTATTTTACTGTATGCGACTTCTTAATCTTCGTATTGTATTTGAGTTAGACGCACAAAAGACGGTCTCAATAAATATATGTGTTGTGTTACAATAAGTCTTATAATTAATTGACAGTTGATATGATGATTTTGTTCAAATATTTAAACAACATTTCTTTACAAAATAGTTCTGATTAACAAGTACTCGAGTAAGTACAGTACTTGCGCAAACGTCAATTCATTAGCCTAAATTGTTGCTTGACAAATGAAAAGATAGCGTGTTTACTCTTGGCTCGTATAACGCGTGCCCAATCAAATATTATTTATATTCGGCCAATAAACTCCGTCAGTGCTACAAATGTCTTAATACTCGTACCTCTTAATCAGAATAGTAATTGGCAACCCTCATATCGCAAGCGGTGGCGCCACGACCGACTGGTTGTCTAGATCGTAACGATGTTGCAATAACAATATAGCTTTCGATCAACAATTGTCTCCAGGGTTGTCAGGTAATTGGTTAATTGAATATTAGTGACAAAATTGTGATTCTTTTAAAAAGCACATTGCCAAGTGTCATGCAAGCGGGACTACTATTTCAATTATTTATGATTTAAAATCTTATTTTGTGTTGAATTTTAACGATACTACTTAAGTTCACTTTAAAAATACTATTTAAAAACCCAGCTGTAATCCGTTTCTCTTTGCACGGGAATAGGAGTTACGTGTCGTTAAATATGTCGATTTTAATATTGAATATTGTATGTCACTAGATATTTCCCGTAATTTCGCCTGCATTATGTTGTTTTACGTAGTAAATATTTTTTAGATTGGAATAAAGTTCATGTAATCGAAAACTTAAGCAATGTAGGTTCAGGTGTGGTAGATACTGACAAATTTCATAAACACTCACGGCAATCGATCAGTGCTGTTCGGGTAGCTTCATAACTGCCGACACTTTAATCAATCAGTGTGACACTACTGTGGAACACGTTATTCTACTTTGGACCTACTCATTTGGTGTATTCAGCATGCTCCTGAGATCATTCGAGTCGTAAGGCAGTATTTACAGTTATACATTTATGTGTTCGCTAATCAAATACCAGACTTTTTTTACGGAACAGTAAGGAACTGGCGTAAATACGATTTGAATATTAATGAAGTCCTTGGAAGTGCAAAAACCACCTGCAAGAAACGTCGCTAGGCTAATGGCGCCGAGGGAAATATGCATGCTGGTCGACATTCTGCGGCGTAGTTTTTGTGACGTTGGAATTCGTTGATGCAACACCGATACCGACTATAGCTAGCAGCTGCTCCTCGAGGTTACCGAATCCTGAGACATATATATTTATTACATAGATGAAAACATCAAAGTTACGGCTTGTTTGATTCGTAAGTGTTTGATAACGTTGTAACAATTAATAGTTGAGCAAGTGACCATTGGGAGCAACCATTGTATTAAGTGCCTTCAAAGCCTCACTAGGCAGTATTTATACCTTGTTTAGGTAAAAGTAAGGAGTTCTCTGGTTTATTCGGAGCCTTCGTCCTTCAAATTTCGGGCTTCTTTTCGTGTTTCTTTGTTCAAAAAGATAAACATGCGATGGGGAAGTTGCAGTCTTTTGCAGGATTTAACCGACTAAACCCCCCCTTTAATTATTTTGATTTATATGTAGCTGCTATTAAACTTCCCATATTTCAACATCTTCTTAAATACTTTCTTAGAACATGAAGTAAATCTATCTCGTTGTATTGAAATTTAAGTCATCAAGTAATTATTGCAACCTTGCTTAGTGGGAATGGTAAGGTATAATAAAGTCTATATAAGGTAGAAGTTTACTTTCGAGATTGGTTCGGGGAATGCTTAACGCACAGAAAGGTTCCAACTCGGTAACTACGGACAAAATTAAATTATAAACATCTAAAACTCAGACGTAAACGATTTTTTTTCTTTGACTAATGATCGACGTAATATTACTAAGTTGTAGGTACTCATACTTTTCCCTTTTCATTTATGCAACCACGGTTTATGTCGTTCCAAATGCCTGAGTTACATCTAGCTGTCAAAGAAAAGGTCTCTTGTGGCCGAATAATCGCTTTCCATCGAGTGATCGTGTAGCGCTTGCCTATTAGTAAATAAAAAACCTGATGCGAGTGGATGGTGTGGTGATTGGATTGCTTTTGTTTTATTCCGGCGAGCGGTAGGCGAGCGCTGAGAATCTCAGCATCTCTGTACGGTATCTGTTGCGTGCGTCGCGCGGGTGTTATGCAACGCGGGCGACGTCCTTGCGGGGGGAGGGGCGAAGGCCGTGCGAGGGCGCCGACCCCGCGCACTAACCCACCCCGCTTTTTATCACCCACCCGAGCCCGCTAAACCGGTCCGGCCTCACGATCTGATGCTTAACAGCCGATACTGCATATTTTTTCCTAGGAACCCCCGCTCCCACTAAATCTGCGCGGAGAATGCTGGTGGGTAGTTTAGCTGTAGGCGTTAGCTAACGCCGATCGGTCCAGCGGGATTGTTGCTGCAATCTCGATGTGATCACTGTAATAATCGATGTTCGAATAGCTATAATTTCTCCTAAGCATACATTGTGTCCTAACTCTATTTGATTTAAGGTTCATTTTCGTCGTACTTCGGTAAGGCGGATTCCCAGATCCCTTTTTGCTGTTGTATTTTTACTTGGTCAGTTCAAATATAATTCCTTTAGATAACAACGGGTCGTGATCGAAGCGGGTGCGTTGTAAGCCCGCCGAGGCTCGTAGCGGCCGCCGTCGGACTCGCCGCAATAAATAAGGAGCGCGATAGAACCGCGCCCAGATATCGCCCTAACGTTGTTTGAATTACATCTCCTCGTATCGACAAACTTGTTTACAGCAATATCTGTCCGGGCAGATCTACGGCTCAAGGTTAAAGTATGCAGTGACCAGGAAGGCTAGCATTCGATACCGCGCTGTTCGTAGTTCCTACATAGACAATTGCGTTTTATACCAAACATCAAGGACTGTTTTCGATCATTGACCGATCTTTTTGATTTTATCACTATTCTTATGCAATGCTGTTTATCTTCTTACTAACTGCGCGTCCCGAGTTCGTTCGGGTTTAACAGTTAATTATTATACATGACCATCTGGAATAAAGTAACTTTGAAATGGCAAAACAATTTTTCAAATAAGCGCTGTGATTTCGTAGTTCACTTTTCGCGTATAATAAAAGTCACACACTCTCTTTATAATATTAATATAGATATGAAAAGGCTCCTTTTTGAAACGGCTATATGATTTAAATACACGTTACTTTGACGTTAATTTAATATCTGCAAGTCTTTGTCCTTATTGTTTTAAAATCATTGTTCAATTAATTTCTTTCATTCAGATTGTCCTATTATTGCCACACGTGTACGAATGGAAGGCAGTAGGTATGTTCTAGATAAATAAAATGCACAGTTCAGAAACAAGTAGAAGTGTATACCTATTATGTTGGTTATAACCTGTGCCCGTTCTATTTCCGACGTAAAATATGTCGTTAGTCTATATTGTGGCAAGTGGCATTCGAACGAAAATGACAAATGGCAAAAAGGTTGACGAATGGAAAAAGGCGATTAAAGCGCTTGAATCACTCACTTGAGAAAGATTAGATCATTTCTGTGGCATTATTAACATACAAGCTTCAAAGCTAATGCGAAGTCAAATTGTGTACAATGTCCGTCATCTGTGTGGATCGAGCCTAGTTTCACCACGATTTAGGTTGCTTAGATTCCTAAAGGACACATTTTGCCATTCGAATGAAATTTGAAATTTTATATGAATACAAATTTGATTCACGTTCAATTTTTGATTTAAATTATAAAAATACAACCAAAACTTTTAAAGAATAGTAAGGATTGATTATAAATTTAATTCAATTGCCATTCATTTGCAAATAACGTCGTGAACGTCGCTATCTTAACACATAATTTCGTGTAACAATACCGCCATTAATCACATTTGTTTTAAAAGGCAACTTTTTTATTTACTACTATACCATATACGCAAACACTCATAATGGCCGATAAAGTGATCTCAGGCACATTCCTCCATTCTCAGTGGCAATAATTATTAACTTTGAAACGAGAGCAATCACGTGTGCATTGTTATTTGCTTGTCCTCTTTGTTAATGTTTCAATATGGGAACCCGAAGCGAACTCGTTGTTACACCGACGATAACGTACAGATGTTGCATAATTATTATTGCACTCAAATTCACGTTCACAGCTTGTTGGTGTTTGTATGTGGTATCGCCTGTTGAGCTCCGTATTTAGTGTTTTAATATATGAGGACGAATTGTCTTTAAAATAAAATTAATAATCGCTTACGAGTACTTGCCGAATCTTCTAGATGGTAGTTCCGTTACCCAACAACAACAAGGACTGCACGTTCTCTCCGCTTCCTTCTACTTTCACTGAGCTCAGTTTCTTTTAAAGAACGTGTTAAAACCGATAGGCGCACGGGAACACCTTCGGAATTTCGTCGCTTGCGACCTTCGTTCGCAAATTGGTTTCTTTGACAGATAGAAAAAAAAAAATTGAACATAGCATTCATGGACGACAGATTACGGGCAATTAGTGTACTGGCTTGCGTTAATTCCACAGACAAGTAATTAATCATTGACATAACAAAAAATAAGTAGGAATAAATTATCTAACGTTACCAGTATGTTTTGTGAGATAGCTGCTGAATAAAACGAGCATCGATTGTTTCTGTGTTTCTAAGTAACGGTGCTATATCTTTAATTTATACAGCAGGTATTGAAATTTTCAGCTATTTGAGCGTGAAAGAGTAGTGTCAAATTCACTTTAATGTACACACCTGTATATCTCCCATTTGTAAAGCCCCTATTATAAGTAATTGCGTGACTACAAGCCCACGTAATGTAAATAGATGATAAAGCGCACTAACTTAAAAAAGGCCCATATTTAATGTAATGCAGTTGTTAGTAAAACGCCTAGAAATCTAATTCCTGTATCATTTTAAGGTGCCTTTGTCAGTGTTTGACCTAAAATGCACTCAGTTTTCCATTTTACTTGGAAATTATCTTTTGAAATAATACTGTACAATAACTCTAAGATGAAAAAGCTGCCATTGTTGTATTGTAAGCCGAGGAGCAAGAATATTTTCAGGCATTGTAATATTTAACTCATTTTAAAAAGGAGGAGTTTATTTCTGTTCTACTTTCGGAATAGTGAATAATGGTTGAAGATATACTGGATAGAGGATATTTAGGTTAGTGATTACATGCGGTATATATATATGCAACGAATACAATAAGGTTACTGGACCCTACGTGCAGAGCGAATGGTTTCGGGTTCGAATCCCGGCCGGGGCAGACATTTATGAGACAGATAAATGTTTGTTCTCGATTCTGGGTTATTGTGACGTCATATTTGTATGTGTCTATGCTGGACACAATAAAACTAAAGGCGCCGCTTTTTCAAATCCAATATTATTCTTTATTTTAACGTAGGTAACCTTTCTGATACACACATAGAGACTAAAACGCCTGTATGTCTATCACTCTTTTTATTTATAACACTAAAATAACTGAACAGATTTAGATGATTCTTGATGATAATACAATCTAGAATACTTTCAGACCGGGAAATGGATCGACATATATAAGTTGTGTCTTGAGTTTTCCACATAACTTTGCTCCGAACATTAGACACACACAAGCATCGGATGATTCGACAAAAGCTGTATTCCAGCGAATCAATGCCATTATCATTGTTACACTAGGCCGTAATGCGTTCCTGGTACTGGTGTGTCAAGTTTTTCTATAGCGTCGCTTCTAATCGTACCTTCGCATGTATGTTGGCGTGGCGCCGTCGTAACGATGTCGTGTCGCGTACGGAGGCATTCGACGTGTTTTTGCATGCATTCCAGCATTACGAATGGTGTGTACTGATTGATGACGCAGGTGTGTTTGGGTGGAATTGGGTTTGCTTGTGTAAGTATATTGGTAACGTTTGTCAAAGACGTTATATTATAACGCAGTTTTATCTATGAAACCTCTTAGACAAAAGTTATAATATTAACTTGACGCGATTACATGTATACTACATATATACGGTATATTATTAACATAATACTTCAAACAATAACGTTAATTGTCCAATTCTATGATAATTCTTTTTACTTCCCTTGAACTGTATTTATTTTTTGTTATTTGTTTGTATACTAAATATATTGTATGTTTTGTTTGTACCTTTGTTTTAAAATATTTCGTTGTGCCTAACTCAAATTTTGACAACCTTCTTATCTATTACTATTTTTAGAAAGACCTAGTTGTATAATAATAAGTCCGCACTAACTGTAAAGAGTGGAAAAATATATATTTCTTTTCAAACTTAATAATAATAATGTGACGTCATGAAACGCGTTATATCAATGTCATTCATATTTTTATGATATAGCTTTTGTTCATCGCACAAGGAAGTTTTGTGGAGCATAAAATGTTACTCGCATTTTAAGACAAAATACGATAAGTAAAATGTACCTCCTCACAGTTCTACCTTCAATTCACTTATCTAAATTCAAAACCCAAAATACAAATCTGCATTGCACGGAAACCGTGGAATGCAAAGATTCCATATTATTTTTGTATTTCGTTACCAGCCTCGCCATAAATACTCGTTTGGATCGGAGTTAGAGCTGTTTTGCAAATGTCTTATGTTTATATGTAAATAGATAGCTGAAAGAGGCTTCGCCTGTATGGCGCATCC